>JABUQX010011302.1:22500-26208 GCA_015478945.1 Trachelipus rathkii | reverse complement strand
GAGGAGAGGAATAGAGAAAGATTACGTGGGAAGAGAGAGAGGATGAAGAGAGAGTCACGGAGGAAAGACCGATACGCACGAAGGAGTAAGGAGAGAGTAATAGAGAGGAGAGAAGTAGAGAGAGAGAAGAGAGAGAAAGGTTTTAATTATTTATAAATATGTAACTAGAGATAAAAAGTGGTAGAACATGGATAAAAGGTATATTTACTACTCTTCTAGGTCTTCAACTTTCCAACTCCAGGGTTGAAGACATGAAGTTAATGATACTAGAAAGGGTTGTAATTGTTGGATATTACTTGAGGAACTGGGGTGTTTATTGAACTTTTGTGACGAGTGAATAAATTAAATAAGAAAATCGCGTTCATAGAAAATTAAACAATAATCATAAAATTCACTTTTTTTTCCGTATTATTAATTAATAAATTAACTATTTATATATATAATGAAGCTAGAATCATTACAAATATTTGCTTTTATATAAAGTACAAAATAAATATGATTCTAAAAAAGATATTAATTTTATAATTGATGATAGACAACTGTATACTTGTCGTAGATTTAGGAAAATCTGTTAATCTTTAAAGAAAAATCTAGTTATAATTTAGTATTAAAAGCTAAATGAAATATATTTAATAGAATTATGTATATCGAAACGTAGGATTGCCAAATATATATTATATGAGACTACTTATCATTAATAAAAATATACTGTTTAGTGATGTACCCAAAAATACTAATTTTATTAGTAATTAGCTATTATTAAAGATGTATAATTTAGTTTAATTATAATAGTTTAAGCGTAAATACATCGTAATCGACTACTAAGTTAAATGTTAACTAGTCGTATATTACTATTATTTATATATACGTTAAATGTTTTTAATCATGTAAATACCACTTCAACAGGAGTACTATTGTTTCCGTATTGTAATTATGATTTCTTGCAATTTTGATATTTTACTTTATCGTCCCACACTAGACATAATACTGAGGAAAACACACTCCACAGAAGCTATTTTCTAACGTATAATTAAAATTCAAAAAAGATCAAGGTATCGGTCTCTAATGTAGTGATTGTACTAGCACAAAAGTAGTCGTGTGAGACAAGTCCTCTAGATTTTATTAGTAATGAGGCATTTTATAAAACCGTTAATTCAATGGACAAGAGGAAATACAACTACTCATAAGGTATTCCTCTTATAAATATCTCTTCATCTCTCACTCTCGTGGTGAGAACTCATAGCCTTGAGGTCTCTCAGGACGCCGGCGTTCTGGGTGCTATTCATAGAGTTTCACGTGACTCCACCGGAAAATTTGCGGCTATACCGCTGCTCATACTCCGGCTCCTGGCTCTGAATTAGGCTCTGCAGTCCTGGAACATATTGCTTAACTCTGTAGAAATCTGTAGTGTTTACAGTCAATGGTTAAAAATATATAATATATATACTCACCTCTCTCCTTTTGATTAATGAGCTCGCTCCGTTGAGCGGTTGAGGTATGTATTTATTTATATTTATATACTGTAATATATATATATATATATATATACACTAGATATATATATAATATATATAATGTATTATATATAACCTAGATGTATTACAGATATTAGATTTATATAATATATATATTATTATTATATATATATATATATATTATTATATATTATATAAAATATATATAATATATATATAGTATATTATATATATAATATATATATATAGTTAATTATATAATATATATATATTATATATAATATATATATAATATTATATAATATAATATAGAAATTATTTAATAATAATATATATATATATATATATATATAATATTAATATTAATAATTATAATAATATATTATATATAATAATATATATATTATATTATATATATAATTAATTATATAAATATATATATATTAATATATATATATATTAATATTAATAGTTTTGTTATTAAAATTTATATATATGTATAATATTTGTTCCTTTATTCAATATAGTTAGAAATATATATAAATATATTATATATATTATAATATTAATAATATATATATTATTAATATATATATATATATATATATATTAATATATATATATATATTAATATATAATATACAATATATATATAATATATTATATTATTAATATTAATATATATATATATATATAATATTAATATATATATATGATTAATATATAAATATATATATTATAATATAATAATAATTAATATATTATATATATATATATTAATAATATTAATAATTATTATTTATATTCCGGTTCCGGAAAAACCCTCTCTCCGGAGGGAGAAGGAATATATCTAGAATTTCTTTAAATAATTACAAATTAATGAATGGTAATTTGTGAAGAATTATAAAAATTTGGTCAAAGATTCTTCTGATGTTTCTTTTTGGATGGAGAAAGACTTGATAAAAAAGTTAAAAAACAATTTTTATATCGGGAAACCTTAAAACATATTCTATTACTAACTGTCTCGTTCTCCTTCTTCTACGCGTAGATCTCGTAAGAGAATCATCTATTATCCGAACTCTACTTTAGTCCTCTTTTGCGGTATTATAATATCCTCCACTTGAGTGTTATTAAAATTCTTATTATCACATATATATTATATTATTAATACGATCTGATTTTTTTAAATTGTTAATTTTTATTTTACTTTGTAATTTCATATTCTATAGTTTTGAGATGTATAATTATATTAAATTATATATATAATATATTTATTAATATTAAAATTATTTATTGTAGACTTATTCTGTTCTAACTTATACAGAGGTATTTCATCAACTTATCCGTGCTTTTTGATCCAAATATATGGCTCCTATTCCCCATTTTTACGTGTCGAGTACCCTATCTTATAATATATTACGGAAGATCAAATCATTTGCGGTAACGTCTCCTTGTTCTTACGCTCAGTTCACAGTACAAAAATGGAAATAATATTTAATAGTACGTGAAAAACAGAGCCAAACAGTATATATTAAATATATATATTAATATAATATATTATATATATTAATATATATAATTATATATATATATATTTATTATTATATATATATATAAATATTATATATATTAAATATATTATAAATATATATATTAATATATATAATATATATATATATATATAAATATTATATAATATATATATTATATATAATATATATATATATATATATATATATATAATATAATATAATATATATATATATATAATATATATATATATAAGTGGTGTGTGTGTGTGTGGTGTGTTTTCGATAGCAACAGTTTTTGGTGTCAGTCAATTTAAATCTTCAATATGTACCTATTCAAAAATAGCTGATATTTTTTCAATAATTTTACAATATAGTTTAAATATTACGAAATCACTATTGATTAAGAAATCATTTTTGTTGTTTTTAAAAGACCAATGGTAGATTTTATCACAACACTCATTTGCGTATTTCCACAACAGCATAAAACTAAGACATCCGATTCAGATGGTTCAGGAACGGAGGAAGTTATAATCAATTTACTCAATCTTATTATCGCACAATGCTCTATATTCATCTCTATTCACTCTCTTAAATGCAGTCTAGCCGAAAGCGAACTAAATGTCCTAAACACTATATTGTTTTCTGGATACCGCCTGTACCACTAATAAGTAATAACACTAAATTTTATGGAGATGCTAACC
>JABUQX010011302.1:2500-7500 GCA_015478945.1 Trachelipus rathkii | reverse complement strand
GTAAAATAATAAAATTGGTTGAACTTTTTTGTTATTTTTTTATTTAATTTTATTTCAATTTATTATATTTTAAATTTTTTTTAAGCTATTTATATTTACAAAGTTTGTTTGTCAAATTTAAAATGGTTTTATATATATTATAATATAATATATATATATATATATATATATATATATTATTTATATATCATATATTTTTTTTATAAATATAATTATATACATATATAATATATATATATATATATATATATATATATATATATATATTATATATATATATATATATTAATATATATATATATATAGGAAAAGGAGACGAAACACCACGCGACAATGTTCATTGTTTATCTTGAACGTCTTTCGTGCTCTCTGCGGCACCATCAATCAAGCACTATCAAAAATTAAACATATAAAAATAAATATTAAAAATAAAAATTAAAAAATATAAAAAAGACATTAAAAAATAGAACAAATTTATAACCCCTAGTTTTTACTAACCTTCGAAGTCCAGAAGCAAAGACAAAGCTGAACAAAATATATGAACTATGATCTTCTTATTTATATTAAATTTACAAGAATTAGCTGGTTGCAAAAAAAAAATAACCATAACAAATTAATAATTTGCTAACAGTTATTGTACTGTTTAAGAATATTTATTAACAAAATTAAAATTCAGAGAGTTTAACTGAGCGCATTGAGTTGGCTCGGGAGTTTAAAGCTCCGGCTTTAAGCTACTGATATAAAGACTTTCCATGATTTTTCTATCATTCATATCAGAGACCGAGGCGAGAATCGAAATTCTTTGATAAATTTAGTATAATATAGAGATCATATTTAATATAATTTTTCACTTCTGTCTTTGGCTTCTGACCTTCGAAGCGTTGTAAAACTAGATTTATAATTTGTAATTTTTAATTCTTTCTTTAACTTTTTAATTTTTAATTTTTAATTTTAATTTGTATTTTTATTGGTCAATTTTTGATAGTGCTGATGATGTGCCCAGAAGAGCACGAAACGTTCAAATAAACAATGACATTGTCGTGGTGTTTCGTCTTCCTTTCTTATAAAGTTGAGGTTCTCTAAGAACAAGTCAATTGCTGAAAATAATATATATTATAATTATATACTATATATATCATATATATATATATACTATATATATACAATATATATACTATATATATATATATCATATATACTATATATAATATATATATATATATATATATATATATATATATAAATGCAAACGTTGCTGCTATTTTTGAAAAAAATATTTAAATTTTTTTTTCAAAAATCGGAATCCGACATTTCCAGATCAGTTCAAACGCATTAAAATCAAGATTAATTTCACTGAAAGTTTAAGCGAATCGCGTTCCAAAATTTCCTTCCGTCTTCATAAGGCGCTAAAATGATTTGAAAATTAAAAGCGAAGAAAGCTTTAAACTTTATTCTAAGCCATTTTTTTAAAATTTTTAAGAGTGTTTTGCCTTTGTAATTGAATTTGTTAAGCGGTCGCAAGAGTGTGACGTGCGTGCATAAGGCTTGCCTTTGAATTCTTTGTTAAGTAGTAGTTTTTTTTTGGATCGTTTGTATTCTTGTCAATAACTATAACAGATAAAAGGCAGCGCGAATAATGATATGTTAATTAAAAATTAACTTCAATAGAATTTTACTTCCTTGTTCTGTAGCAACTATTAACTTTACAACTGTTGTATATATATATATATATTACTATATATTATATATATATAATATATATATATATATTATATATATATATATATATATATATATATATATATATATATATATATATATATATATATATTATATATATACTAATATATATATCATATATATTACGCGACTAGTCCTTATTTTGAAGTTAATGGTATTTATATAGAGGATCATCTTAAGGTATTCCATTCCAAGTTTGAAGTCATTCGGTTAGCAGCCCGTGCTCCACGTGGGTTAAAAGCTGCCATGTTGTCGCTAGTAGGCTTTTTCAATGTTATGCTGCCTCGGGTGGGTTAGTACGTGCGCTTTTTAACCTTTGTTCATAAGTAGATGTCCTGTCGAAGAAAGTGCACACTCACAGTGATCAGGAAGTTATAAGATAATTTCCTTTTACATAATATGACAGTGTTTTAATATATATTTTTTTAGGTTATTATTAAAATTAAATATGTCATGGAGAGAATTGTTTCTCATCGGTTCAATAAAAAATCCAATAACCGGGTGTAAACTCCTCTCGCGAGGAGATGTTTTATGTGTCCTGTTTTGTAACTTGAGTACAGTAAATTTAAATTTACATGATAGCACATCTTTTGTATAAATGATGAATGTTTATTGTTCTCTTGTAATTGGTGAATATTTATTGTTCTGGTGAAAGGCACGTATACCAACGCAAGATCGTTCGGACTTCATCAAGAAATGTAAAAAGTTATACGAATATCATCACAACTAAAGAAAAACACAAAAAAAAAAAAAGAAAAGAAAAGAAAGAGTAAGTTCTGTAGACAAAAATAAAAAGAATTTGAAGATAGTCTAAATGATCTGTTCGATATATGCCATGCAAAAGCAGTGGATATCATCAAAATAGAGTAAGATAGAAAGTTTTTACATGTGCAGCTACAAATAGGACGTGTTGTTTGCATGTTGGGTATTGATAAGAAAGTAACAGTCGCAGAAGTACGGAAGGCAACAAAAGAAATAAAAAGAAGATAAAACCAACTTTCGACCACTTCAGATTTTAGTTAGTTAAATTATGCAATTCAATTTTAAATAACTAATTTTTTTACCAATTTGCACTTACTGTCAACCTGATGTTTCTTACATCTTATATTTCACAACTCTATTGTCCGTCATAATATCGAGTAATCGTAATTTGAAATGTATATTTCAGAATGTAATAATCTTTTGTACTCATCAGAGGTTAGCGAAACTCAAGACTCCCAGATAGAAACTACAGCATAAACTATTCAGTCATCTGGCAATACAGGTACGTCAGATATCGGCGAATGCGCTGAAATAGAAAGTGATGTGTCGCTTGAGAGTACTAATGTTTCACCCAAACAAGCTAGAAAAGGAATATTGACAGCTAGACTCTCAGCAGCACTAGATAAAATAAAAGTTAGCGATAGAGATGCTGTTCATATATTGACTGCTTGCGTTGAGGCACTAAATTCAGATCAGGGAGAATGTGTCATCAACCGCACGTTCATTAAAATGGGTAGAGAAAAGTTTCGCAAGCAAGCAACATTAAGCATTAGATATAGATTTTTAATGATTCAAAATTATAAACTATTGTGCCGTTATTGATTGCGGCATTCTAAAATGGTTCCCTGCATATTACCGAAGAAAAAAGTCAGTGATCGACTCCAGTGATGTAGCAAACAGGCTTTCAATGTACAGCATCTTCAAGAAATCCAGAATTTCATCCAGAAACAGGTACAAAGCAGATATTCATCAGCTGTATATGCATACACCAGAAACAGGCATTGCCCTTGACTGAAAACTGTTCAAGTTTTTTGTTTTTGACAACAAACTGCCAGCAATACAGGGATGCTAAACGGCGCTTGTTATCTTCTCGAACAAAAACTAAACCGTCGGTATCTTGTTTTTTGCTTATCGACCACCACTATCCACTCAAATTGTAGGTTCAGGTTTTTCCATGCAACTACAGCTTCACTTAATAAAAGACAGGTAACCCTTTAATTTAAAGATTTCAAAAACTCTAGAACAATATTAACAAGGCACAATATCTTTTGACATGGCGAAGCAGATGTAAGGTAAGAACAATATTAAAGATGATGAAATGAAATCTCTACAGTGTGCCCAAAATACAATTAAAGAGGTTCAACCCCATCGCGATATGAAGAATTTCTGCAACACTAGCAATAATTTTTTACTTAGCGGTAATATTCCATCATGCGGAAACATTTCAATGGATTCACGCGCCATTTCTAAAGCAAGATGGTTGGGGACAAGCCAATATAAGTGCCTAAAATATATCTATTTAGAAAACAATTTAAATTTAACACCAACACAGTAGAAAGCACTAAAACGAATATGTTGCTTTATAATAAAATTTTATGTTCTAATTTATGCTCTGTACAAATGCAATTGAAGCTTCCATGAATGACATTAATTTGCTTTTCAAAATCTTTTTGAATACAAAAATCACAATCAATCTATTGCTGAAGAAGCAATTCATAAAATTTAATAGTAATTTATAGTATTAAGGTGAATAATGTGCAGCCTTTTTTTCATATTTGATGAAAAAATAAACCATGTAACATGAAGAAGAAAGATGGCCCCAGATATTATAAAGCAACGCCGATACCGTCACAAAACTATTTGAAATCACGGATACCGAAACATCAAAGACGCAAGAAAAAAGAACAATGAACTGTTTATCAAAGAAGATGATTTGAAATATTTTATAAATAAAAATCTTCCTTAGATTTACTTAGCATTCAGGGTCTCAGAATCTATTTATCAGGTTTGCTCTTTCTCAAGAAATCCTACAAACTGATCCTGTTGATTGGAAAAATCAAGAGAGTTACATAAAAGGAAGAGAAGTTGTAGCTTAATTAAAGGTGGTAAACGACACAGCAGAAAGAGGAGTAAAATTAATGGAAGAATTTAACGACAAATTTACCAAAAAGGAAGAACAAAAGCAATTTGTTTATCAGGTAAACTAGATAACTAATAATTATAAATCCTATCTTGTGTTAATTTTGTAATACATATCTATATATTTCATGATAGGTTTATGTTTTTAAAATATCGAAATTTAACAGTAATATTTGTCAAATTGCCGAACTAAATACGCTTAAAGTAAATTAATCTTTCTCTCTTTAAATCCCAAGGTTGTGCAAGACTATCGAAAACATACTTGGGTCATACCCGTAATTTACTGAAATGGAAAAAAAAATAATAATTGGTTTTAGAGTATTCTCCGATTATATTGTAGATGTACTAATGCACATTCA
>JABUQX010011301.1:15000-17500 GCA_015478945.1 Trachelipus rathkii | reverse complement strand
ATTAATAACTTTAAATATTTTATACATCCGCATTCAATATTTGCCGATGTGGATATTTCAAAATCGTGAAATGCGAATGTGGATGTTATCTTCATCATATATTATATATGTATAGTATATATATATATATATATAGTATATATATATATATTATATATTATATATTATAAATATAATTGATTCTATATATATATATTATATATATATATATATAAATATATATATATATATATATATATTATATATATATATATATATATATATATATATATATATATCGAGATTTTCATGAAATATTTATGAAGCAATTTCCTTAAATTTATTAGCACATACAACTAAAGTGGTAAAAAAAATATCTTTTTTTTTTTTTTTTTGTCAAAAGGATGTTTTTTTTTGGGGGGGGGTGGATTTCTTCGTGTTTTTTTTTAAGTGTAATAATATATTTTTACTATTTTACATTGTTTTTTTTTTTATTATTTAGAGCCAACTAATTTACTAATAAATAAATGTAGAAATAAAAGAAAAAAAATTTCGTATAACTGTATTGTATAAATGTCTGATTTAATGATTCAGCTTGGTACTATTGAGTTAGTTTTTCTTTTTCTTTTTTATTTCAAAAAGATTTAACCAAATATAAAGATTTGACATTAAGAATGATATTAATACTTAGGTTTGAAAATTTTTTTAAACTCAACATTGAAAAAAAACAAACGTGATTTATAAACATTTAAGACCAGTTATTTCTGCAATTACGCAAAAGAAACAAACTATTCTCAACACTATTAGAAGTGAAATTAGCTCTAGATAATAAAAAAAACTATAAATTAATAAAATAAAAGAAATGTAAAAAAAAACAAAGGCAAAAACACAAATTACTTGTTTTTCGGCCCATGGAAAAAACAAAAAACATTTTTTAATAAGAATGAGGCATTTTTTTTATTTGCACTCGTAACTCTACATGCAACACAAGGAAATCTTTTAGGTTTATACATAAAAACTCTCGGGCAAAGTTAACGTATCACTTGCGTTTATGGTGTACTCACGTTCAGATGTTACATATTTCAGACAATATTTACCTATTAAATGTGTCTTGTATGCGTTAAGAAAACCTTTGAGGAACAAAAGGAATAATGCATTAAACCACGAAGATGGAAAGCTCACGGTGTAATGTAATATTAACAAACTACAAGAGATAACAAAATAGAAAGTGGAAAATTCACTAATTAATAGTGGGTTGTTCCTTCTCTATCCCTCCATACTTCTCCTCCCCCCACCCATTCTGGCATTGTTGAAACGATCCTGGTGGTCCTACTCCGTCAACGCGCCCACCAGCTTTCTAAGTGTCGACGGAGTTTCTCGCAGGTGCTGACAAAAAATTAATTGTGACCAGTAAAGGTTTGATGACGAACGAGCCCAGAATACCTTGTATTGCAATTAATGGAAAATGTATACAGTTTGCCCTTTAGTGTTTTCATTAGATAAGCGTTTAGGAAAAGCAGAATATATTTAATTAAAATCGAACCCTTGGGTTGCTAAATTTGTTCGCTTCATATTTTAGAATATTAATTTGCTCCTTTCTTTTTCAATTTTTATTAACTATCTTTTTTGAAAAAACAAATTAATACTAGAAGACATTAATTTTTCGATTTTAAGCACGTATTTTTTATTTTTTATTTTTTTTTTTAAATAAAGAACAATTAAGAATTCTATAATTTTAACATTACTTAATAATTTTCAAAATCTTTTTAATTTCCAAATTTTAGATGGGGCATAAGGACAATTAAGAATTCTAATTTTTATATTAGTTAATTATTTTAAAATATCTTTTCAATTTCCAAATTTTGGGGTGCCATTTCTAGTTATTAATTAAAAAATTACAGATTTTTTAACTACGTTTCCCCAACTTAAACTTTATTATTATTATTATTATTATTTATTATTATTATTATTATTATTATTATTATTATTATTATTATTATTATTATTATTATTATTATTATTATTATTATTATTATTATTATTATTATTATTATTATTATTATTATTTTTATTTTTATTTTTTTTTTTTTTTTATTTTTTTTTTTTTTTTTTTTTTTTTTTTTTTTTTTTTTTTTTTTTTTTTTTTTTTTTTTTTTTTTTTTTTTTTTTTTTTTTTTATTATTTTTATTTTTATTTTATTATTATTATTATTTTTATTTTTATTATTTTTATTTTTATTTTTATTTTTATTTTTATTTTTATTTTTATTTTTATTTTTATTTTTATTATTATTATTATTATTATTATTATTATTATTATTATTATTATTTTATTATATTATTATTATTATTATTAATTATTATTATTATTATTATTATTATTCATTATTGTTTATTATTAATTTTAGTATTCTTATTATTTTATTATTATTTATTATTAATTATTAATTATTATTATTATTATTATATTATTAGTCAAAGGAGATTTTACTCTCCATCAGCGGGATTCGAATACTGGACAC
>JABUQX010011300.1:22500-41098 GCA_015478945.1 Trachelipus rathkii | reverse complement strand
CATAAAATGAAATTTAAGCACTTTTAAGATAGTTATTTAGTAAAAAAAATTAAAAATTGATTCATAAAAAGAACTTACTTTTTTATTTTTTGTTGGAAATACTTTATTCAAAATTATTTATTAATTTTAGGTTTATTTCGACGTAAATATATATTATTCGAACCACAGAATGTTTATATATATTAATATATAAATATATAATAATATAAATATATATATATATATATATATATATATATTATATATATATATAATAATAAAAATATATATTATATATATAATATATATATATTATATATATATATAATAATATATATAAATAATATATAATATATATGTCTTGTGCCACACCTCTGCAAGTATGAACTAGAGAACGCAGGTCCTACAGTAAAACAAATTAGATATTTGGAATCAGCAAAATTCTAAGGATGGGATTTACTTTTTTTTTTTTTTTTTTTTTTTTTTTTTTTTTTTTTTTTTTTTTTTTGCTATTCAATCGAAAATATTAAAAATATTTCCAAAACCATCATCAACCAGCGGGAACGTTCTACCCCGGAGGGATGCGAAACCCCGCACACCAAAGACCAAAGAGCGGTTTCCGGAGACCATCCCCGGAGGGGAGATTAGTCCCCCCCTCGTCCACCGGGAGGCGAGAGACCCCGACTCCTCATATCTATGCTTACCCGATGGTATTCCTTTAGTTAAAAAAAAAATAATTTTACTTCCAAAAACACTTGGTACTTTAACTAAGGAATACCATAGGTAAACCGCAAAGATGCAGAGTCGGGGTCTCTCGCCCGGTGGACGACGGGGGACTAATCCCCCCTCCGGGGATCGTCTCCGAACCCCCGCTCTGTCGTTCTTTGGTGTCCGGGGTCCTCCGACATTTCCCCTCCGGGGTATGAAACGTCCCCTCTTCCCCGTTGCTCTACCCCCTAAATGGGTGGAAATAATTTTTAAAATATTCATAATAAGCAGAAAAAAAAAAAAAAAAAAAAAAATTAAATCCCATCCTTAGAATTTTCCCTGACCAAAAATATAATTTACTAGACTGCCGAGGTCCCTATTACAATTGACATTAAAAAAACGACCATCTTTAAAGATATTATAATCCCCTACTGCGCATGTGAGATAAAATATATAAATATATAATATATATATATATATATATATATAATATATATATAATAATATATATAATAAAATATATATATATATATAGTATATATAATAATATATTATATCCAAAAGTTGAAATTAATTAAATTTCATAAATTTATTTTAAATAACACATTAAGTAATATATACGTAACTATTAACGAATTTCTTTTGAAAAATTATTTAATGTAAATTTGCCAAAGCAGTCCACTCTTACGTTTCGAGAAAATATATATTATATATGGCTAACAACAATGTCTGATAACTTACGATTTCGGAAAAACAATCGATATTGATAACATTACCTTCCAAACCGAACTATACCAAAAAAAAAAATTAAAAATCACAGATATACGCTAAAAAAAATAATAAATTTAAAGCATAAAAACAAAACAAAATATTAAATACTAAAAAAAAAAAAAGTATATCTTCTCAAGTTAAAAATTTTCTAGCTATAAAAAAAAAAACATATGTTTAAAGTCATTTCAGTCTATGATAAATTTAATATACCTAGATATTCCTCTATATACCTAACAAAACATATCATAACCTGAACTAGAGAGGCTGAAATGAGACCTAACCGAGATGGATCAAAAATGAAAAGTCTATGAGTTTTAACAACTTTAAGAGGCTGTAACTTTTTTCCCTAAAGAGACCGCATGTTTTTTTTTATACTATTATTTTTAGAGTATATCCTGTGATTTTTATATAAATTAGGGGTGAAGCCCCTCGGCGCTACTATTACAGATGGCTTTGTAAGATCTCTGTTGGTTATATTCTTCCTTTCCTTGCACGTTCTATAGTAGGCTTAGTAGCGTGCAATAAAATGGCATTCCGGTCAGAGATTTCGAGTATAAGAAAAGCCTATGGGAGTTGTAACAAATTTGAAAGGCTGTAATTTTTTCCTAAATGTCATCATTTCCATTTTTTTTTTTATTTCATTATATTTTTTAGTCTATCTTGTGATTTATAACAATCAGTGATGCCGGGGTTTTTGCTTACTATTAGTATAGGAACATATTACCATTTTTTTTTTTTTTTTTTTTGAACCTATTTTGTGATTTTTATAAAAATCTGCAATGCAGCTGTTCTCTACTATTACCTTAGTTTTTTTTTACTAGTGTTTGATTAATTTTTTAAATAGGCTAATATGAATAAGGAAATTATTTTTTATTTTCATATATATAATAATATATATATATATATATATAATATAATATATAATATATAATATATATATAATAATAGATATAAATTATATAATATATATAATATAATATAATATATAAAATATATCACCACCAAGGGCAATCCTTTTTCAAAGAGGCAAAAAAAAAAATATATATATATATATATAATATATAGTATATATAGAAAAATATATAATATAATATATATATATATATAATATAATATATATATAATATATATATATATATAATTATATATTATATATATAAATATATAATATATAGTATAATAATATATATATATTAATAATATATATAATATATAATATATAATATATATATATATACAGTATATATATAATATAGTAAAAATAGGACAGAATGTCTTCAACTCCTATTTTCATAAAAATCACAGGATGTACTCTAAAAAAAATAATAATGATAAACAAAACAAAAATATCCCGCCATCTTTTCAATATTTTTGACATTAAGTCGTCTTTAGCATTATTGTTTGATACAAGGAATCTTAAACTTATACAACAATTGATAGTATAAAGTACAAATAAATAATTTAAAAATATATTAATTTTTAAGTATTTTTGCAACAAGATGTAATAAACAATTTTTTAAAACTAATATAATATATATATATACTAGTATATATATATAATACTATATATATATATAATTATATATATATATAATATATATATATATTAATTATATATATATATTAGATATATATATATATATATATATAAATATATATATATATAATATATATATAATTACTGGATTATAATGTTTCCCTGCTATTGTATAGAAGATCAACTGTACTGCTTGGAATAGATTAAGGGTCACAGTTAGTTATTAGCAAGGTTATATAAGTTTTTTCAATATTGTTAGATTAATGTTTACATCCTTATTCCAACAACACTGCTCAAACATAGCATAACCTTCCAAACACTCACAATGACATAGACTCTCTCTTAGCACTACCTTGATTGTTCTCTAGTGAACATGCCCTAATATATATATATATATATATATATATATATATATATATATATAATATAATATATATAATATATATATAAATATATATATATATATATATATATGTACTTTATATCAGGGAGGCAATTTTGTGATTTTTTTGATGTTTTTAAAAAAAATCAATTTGTATTTTTGATTTTTGATATTTTATTTTTGGTCGTAACGTCACGCGGAAATTATAATTTGTAGTTACAAATTATCATATCGCGTGACGTTACGGAATTGAAAAAAATAAAAAAAATAAAAAAAAACAAAAAAAATCAGCAAATTGATTTTTTAAAAAAATCAAAAAAATCACAAAAAATGCCATCCAAAAATTATATATAATAAATATATATAGAAATATATAATATATATAAAATATATAATTATATATATATATATATATATATATATTATATATATAATATATATATATATATATTATATATATATATATCCGTATATATATATACCTTATTATAGATATATAGATATATAATAATTATATATATATATAATATATATATTATATAATATATATTATAATATATATATATATATATATATTATATATATATATATATATATAATATATATATATATAATATATATATAATAATATATATATATATTGTTATTGCATGTGTTTTTAATGTGTAGCTGCATATTTTTAAACCACTAGCTATCACTTTAATGTCTTTAAAAGGTCTTCAGTCATTTTAAAAGTATACCAGCTTTTAATTATCATGAGTTCACAAAGGGGCAATGTGAAAAGAACCAGATGTCAAAAGTATCAAAATAAAACATCTTTTCAAAACAACCTTCACGATACTAGTAAAAGAACTAAAGAAATTAATAATTTAGAGGTTTCAGAGGTTAGTTTGTGTAAATTTTATATTTTATTTGTTACAGTACTCTTATCTTGATAAAATTTGCACTTAGTATTTTCAAATGCTCAATAAATTTTTTTGTTTCAGGTGTGTAAGCAATGCAAAGATGTCATAGAGTGGAAAATTAAATACAAAAAATATAAACCTCTCACTCAGCCTAAGACATGTTTAGTCTGTCATTTGAAATCTATTAAGGTATATATATTTATATATTTGAACAATATTTTTCCATTAAAGATATTATTTTTGAAGATTTTTTTGTAAAATTACAATTTATTTATTTTTCCGGGGGGAGGGGGGATTAACATTTGATGTTTTAAGAGTGATTCTAAGCAGGTGTGTGGTGCCAGAGCTGCAAGGTTCGAGTAATAACTAGTGCTAAAGCCAGATCAAAAAGATTTTTGGTGAAACCAAAATTAGAGCTGGATAAAAAAATATATATTTTTTTTTACAATGCAATAGATTGATCTGCAAGCAGTGCCATAGAATGATAGATCCTGAGTTGGAGCCAGAGCCTTAAAATTTTTAAGTTTTCTACCATTATGGGTGAAAATTTTGGTATCACTTCATTCCTAATACCTTTTGAATAAGCAATTCGAATGGGTTTCAAAAAATTGTGAAGGCTCCTCAAAATCAATCTTCCTTTTTAACTGCTGAAGGGAAACATTGATCCTTCCACAAAAGATAAGATAAAATGGATAGAGATTTGAAAACTTTGTGTTTTCAAAAATGTTTTAGTTGTGAGGAAGATTATATTGGGCAAAGTTTTTGGGGCATTGAAAACAACCATGTGTTTCCTGCTGTCCCAATTAGCAATGCAAGAAAGGTCAGAGGATGGTTGCTCCAATGCCATCATCCTAGCGTCAGCTATTTGTGGATGTGTAGGATACTTTCTGCAGTAAAAAGAATAATGTAATTGAGTCATAGACATTTTTGGGGCTGTATGTGAGAAATGTTATATAGAAGAGTGTTCATGAAAAGTAGAAAGAGGGAGGGAAAGGATAGAATGAAAACTACTACTTATAGATTTGGAAGGTGAATGGTGGCCATTCTCAACAGCTGAAATAGAGTTATTAGATTAAATTATATATAACACTACAAATTGATGGATGGGCACCAAAAGATAAAAGTTTAGAAAGTTAGCCCATTTGCCAAACTCTATTGAATGTTTTTTATATTCACAAAAATATTGAAGTACTGAGAATCACCAGTAAGGTAGAAAGGAAAAAAGTTCCTACTCGAGAGTTCCTTATCTGAGGTAAAATTGGTAGAATTAAGCTGGTTTAGGTTGGATTTAAGCAGTAGGATGGTAGTTACTTTTTTTTTTTTTTTTTGTATTGATTTAATGAGCACATGTTTCCTGCTGGATCAAGAGGTTGAAGTTGAAAGATGAAGCAGTTTATCAATGCAGAGTGCAAGCTCAGAAACACAAATTTTAAGAACCACAGAAGTTCACAACCATCACACACATCACAAGTTCAAAACCATATGCTTTCTTAATATTAAGTTTTGAGAGACCAGAAATAACAATGGTAGGATAAATGAGTTGGAAAAAGTGAAGTAGCGCTGTTGTCATCCAAAGTGAAATTACTGTAGATGAAAAAGTTTGAGCGAAGAACTCATTTTTATCAGCAGAAGATAAGACCACCATGGAACAGTTACAAGAAATAAGGAGGGAAAGAAGAAAAAAAATTAATGCTTATATATTTTCCACATTGACAGACTAGGGAAAACTAACAACTAAAAATTATAGCTTTTAATGCGGTGAAAGGAGTTTTGGTATTATGGAGAGTAGATTTTACTCAATTCCACGCTCTGTGATTTTGGGATTCTAAAGATGATAGCAATTCCTGAAGTCATCATCCATGTGATGAATATTATGTCCAACAGTTGGATTTAATTTATACTGAAGTTTATGGAAGAGAAAATTCTTTAAGCTATAATTTTTATAAAATAGTTTATTAACTAATACCTTAGTTAATACATTTTCTGCATTACAGAGGGCCTCTCCAACCAAAGCAGTGATTGCACCCAGAGAAATTGCTAAGTGCTCCTGCCAACTTGACCAGTTTGTGGCATCAAAATTCCAAAATCATCTCCTCTTAAGGTAGTGGATGATCCTGAAGAAATCATGGAGATACAACTGGATACAAAGACTAAAATGTGATCGAAGTTTAATAATTTAAGGAGATGGATTGAAAGTTAAGAAATGGGCTCTTTTATTTTACATATTCCATTGTGATTAAGGATATGGTTACACTAACTGCTAAAGGTTATTATATATAGATAATTGGTAGATGAGTTTACCAGATTTTAGAACTAGATGAAAGTTAATAGGCTATGGTGAACAATTCTTCCAGAATGATAATTTCAGGAAATAGAGAAAGCTAGAGAATCTGTTATAAATGGAAGTTTAGATAGTCAAGGATAGTCAGTAGGGTTAGAAGATAAATGAATATCATAGATGAAGTTAGTAATAGATTGACAGGAGAGCCAAAACCATCAGTTAGAAAATTCAGAAGACTTCAGTCTAGTAACAAGAATAGACGACAACTAATAGAATTGCTCATATATTCACAACATCTGGCTTTGCATGAAATTTGAGTATTGAGACAGTAAGAGGGAGCAAAGTAGGGTTTGCTGTCAGAGAAAACAGATACCAGAGTTTGAGTTAAGAAAGTGAGATGGTGTTCAACAAAGAAAAAATATGATAAAGACTGTAAATGTACCAGAAATTAACCAGAAAAGAAGACTGTATATCAGGGCATTTCTTTAGCAATACCAACCCCACCACTAGAAGGTGTCGCTTGTATGATTAGGGACATTGTTTGGATGGAGCCTTTCATGCTTTTCCTAAGCTACATGTTTTTTCTCTATTAATAAAAACTGAGAAAAGAAAGTATATTTAAAGTGTAGTACATGGGGCATATTATGGAAGAGAAGTTGGGTGCCCACTAGACATGCATAGAATTTACGTAAGGTCAAAAGTACATTAGTCACCCTCTTTGTCAGTATGGCACAAAAGTGACAACCATGGGACACTGTAAGCGGTGTAATGATTTGGAAAGATTTAAAGAAAATAAAACGATACCTTGATGTTAAATACATGTTCAATTCCCTTGTAAAGTTCATATTTAAGGAAGATTGGCTATTGTTTGATACCATATTATTACGTTATTTTTTTTTATTAACTTGCTTGGGTGAAAGTCAATGAAAACTGTACTTCTGTGAGTTCATCATTTGTTATGAAAGTAAATACTATTGAGATATTTTATTATGTTTGAAGAATATTCCTGCTGCATCTATTTTTATTATTGTTATATTAAGAATGTCTGTTGATGCATGATTTAAATTCTTGCCTTCAGAGAATCTTATTGTGATAGAAACCCATTCCCATGACAAGTGTTATCGTGTTGCGAATACTTATTTTAACTGAAAAGGCAAATTTTGTGTAATTTGTTTATTAAACTAGAAACTCTTAGTTTTACTTACCTCGGGATTGGATGTTCAGTTAATTTGAAATTACTATATGGTTTACACATTGCGTGCCATTTTCAATTTGCATGCTAAAACATTAAATCTCCAGTAAATCTTATCTTATTTTATAGTTTATTGCTTACATAAATAGCATTATTATATTGATAACGCACTAAATTAAAAACTAAATTATTATTTTTCCAGTTTGCCTATCACACACTCTGTAACCCATGTGGTAAAAAGCTTGGTGTGTGCTGTAAATGTCGTCAGCCAAAAGAAGTTATTCATAAACCTGTTCAGATAAAGGTAAATTACTTTGTATATACTATGTTAACTTATTTATTAGATAATAATATATTTTTGCATGATGTTGTAAACAAAAGTGAGACCTATATTAGATGTGTTTTTGTTAGTTTAGTTTTTTTTTTAGAACTTTAGAACATTAGAAATAAAAAGACAGTAAGAAGCCACATGGGCCTATCAAGACTGTCCTAGTCAAGCTAACAGAGCCAATCACCAAACAACATGCTCATGCAAATCCACAAAGCACCCTAGGGCTTGTCAATTATTTTACACAAGGTCTAAAACATGCTCATGCAAATCCACAAAGGCACCCTAGGGCTTTTGTCAATAAAACAGAAAACACAAAGTCTACAACCAAAATAAAAAAAACTCTAAAAACTATATCTAAAGTATATACATGCTAACCAAACTACAGCTTTAATAACTTTAGAGTAACATGGAATTAACTTTAGTAACTACAGTAACTAAGAACCAGCCAATTTGGCTTAGTCAAAATATACTATATGATACCAAACCATCCATATATCTATCCAGTCCCTTCTTAAATGTTGCAAATCGATGCACTCAACAACCTCCTGTGCAAACCCATTCAAAATTTAACAACAATATTACTGAATGCATGCTTTCTTATGTCCAAGATGGCATCTTTCTTCTTAATTTCTTATTATGCCCCCTGGTCACCTGTCCATGCTCTACTATGAAAAATTTACTGGTCTCGTATTATCAATAGATGTAAATATTTTGTAGATTTTCTTATCATGTCCCCTCTGGAGAAATTGCCTTTCTACAGAAAAATTCCTAACTCCTTCAGCCTCTCCTCAATAGCTCTTACCCTCATACCCAGAAATCTCCTTGTTGCTCTACGTTTCACTCACTCTAGCATATCTAAGTCTTTCTTTAAATAAGGAGCCAAACTTGTGCACAATACTCTATTACTGCCAAACATACTGGCCTAATACAGTTTACTTATTACTCCTTCTCTGAAACAAACACCTGTCCGTCTCTCTATGAAAAATTATTGTTCTCCGTTCAATAGATTAATTTTAGACTTGTACATGTCCCCTATGAGAAATTGCCTTTCTACAGAAACATTCCTAACTCCACAAGCCTCTCCTCATAGCTCTTACACCTCAAACCCAGAAATCATCCTTTTCTCAGCATTGCACTCACTCAGCATATATAAACTTCTTAAGATAAGGCCTAAACTTGTGCACAATACTCTATTACTGCCTAACATAGCTATTATACAGTACTTATTACTCCTTTGCTCTTGGAAAACAACATTGCATTTATGATGCCCAGCCATCTTATAGCTTTTTCCTTGTTCCAAACCACTGATTAGCTAAAATTTCAAAATTACTGCTTATAACACACCTAAATCTTTTACTTGAACTTTAACAGACCCAAGCCAATCCCCATTCATATGATTAGTTAAAACTTTATTTGAGTAACCTAGGTGAAGACCTTACACTTTTTAACTATTAAAATCATTTGCCACTTATCTGGCCCCCAAAAAGAAGTTTACGAAGATCATTTTGAATCTTTAAACATCCACCTTATTGAAATTAGCCACATTTGGTATCATCTGCAAACTTAGAAACCAGCATTTAATCCCTGGTCTAAATCATTTATTTATATGAGGAACAATAGTGGCCCCAGCACTGAACCCTGTGGGACACCACTCTTCACTATTTCCCATGATGACTTATTGCCATTTAGTTGTACACACTGTTTTCTATTCCACAACCACTCTTTATTCCAAACATGTACCACTCCACCTATACCACATTGCAATAACTTCTTCCTCAGCCTTATGTGGGGAACCTTATCATTAGCTTTGCTAAAGTCTAAATATATAATATCAACTGGATCTCCTCGATCAATGCAGTCAGTAATGTATTCCATAAAATTCTAAAAGTTGTCTGACATGACCTACCTTTTCTGAAACCGTGCTGGGAGTCATACAATACCTTGTTATCTTCTAAATATTTCACTATATGACCTTTCATTAACTTTTCCAGAACCTTTACAACCAGAGATGTTAAATTTATTATTGGTTTATTAATATATATAATTAAATGTTTAAATATTTTTTATTATAACTTGGAAAATATTTTTGAACAGAGTTTTTTTTGCCAACTCTCCATCCCTTCTGTCTATGACTTCACAAACTGGGAAAAACAAGTTTACTCATACATTAATATAAAAAAATGCCGAAAATAGGTTTCCTCTTTATTTTCAATTATTTATTTTCAATATATATATATATGAACTGTAGAAATTATAGGGGAATTAGTTTATTGAGTGTTGTAGGGAAGATATATGCTGGTATTTGTGGCGAAAGAATTTATTCTTCTTCTCCCTAATTTTCTCGTGCGTTTAGGAGTGGTAGAGGATGTGTGGATCAAATCTTTACATTGAAGCAAATGATTGAGAAAATGAGGAAGAAGAAGAATAAATTGTATTTAGGTTTTATAGATTTGCAACAGGCGTATGATAAGGTTAATAGGGAAGCTCTATGGCAGGTGTTAGTGATATTAGTGTTGGCGGTAGGCATCTGAATGGAATCAAAAGTATTTATGACATAGTGAGCTTGTGTAAGAATGAAATGGTGTCAAAAGTGATTGCTTTAATATTAGCGGAGTGAGACAGGGTTTGTTATGTCTCCTTGGGTATTCAATTTGTATAAGGATGGGTTTATGAAAGAATAAGAGGGGGGTCCACAATCTGGGTTATAATGATGGAGAATGGAGATAGTGGAGTTGCCCTACCTATAATATGCGGATGATTTGGTTTTGTATTGGCGTATCTGAAGGAGAGTTTTGAGAGATTGTAGAGAGATTGGGCAGGGGTGTAAAAGGAGGAGTTGAAAGTAAACGTAGATAAGAGTAAGTTATGGGTGTGAGTGAGGACAGTCCTCAGTGTGAAGTTATTTAGATGGTTGAGCAGCTGAACAAGTGTCTTGAGTTTAAAATATTTAGGATGTTGGATGATGAGAAGGGAACGGATGATTGCAGAGTGTTTAGTAGAAAGTTGTGAATGGCAGAGAGGTGGCTTAAATGCGTTGTGAATGTAAAGGACTAAGTCTTGAGTGCGCTAGGGTCTAACATGGAGGGTATGCTTACCTGTTTATGTAAGTAGTGAGACTGATGTCTGAAAAGAAGTATGAGATTTAAAGTCAATTGTTCAGGATGACAATCTTAGGGTGTGCTAGGTATTAGGTTGAGAAAAATTGATAAAATGAGAATGAACGTATTAGAGAATTGTGTGTGTGAAGAAAGGGTTAAAGCGAGAGAATAAAGTGAAAAGTATGTCGAGATGTTTGTCATGTAGAAAGGATTGAATGATAGAGTTGGTAAGCTGATGTATTAGTGGCGCAGCGTGTTGGAAACCGACCGGCTGGGAGACCAAAGAAAAAGGGATTGAGTCAGTGAACGAATGTCTGAAGGAGAGAAATGTGAGTTTGGCAGAGGCGAGAATAAAGTGCATAATAGAGAGAATGGCGAGGTTTTGTGAGGGATGGTTGTGGCCCACCTGGGCAAGGGATGAACCGCTTGACACTGACGATCTACCAAGTGAGGGTCCGTTCGCGTCCCCTGCAAGCTCTAGTGGATTTTGACTGCGACGAGTTCTTACTAATTATGGTACAGAGGGGGCGGGCGGAAGCTGGATTCTTTTCGACTTTTTGTCATATTCTTCTACTGCTTTTCTTGCATGTATGTTTACGCACTTACTCCCAGTCTTGGGAGAAAAAAGGAGATGAAAGAAGTATAATATATATATATATATATATATATGTATAGTATATATATAATATATATATATATATATATATTATATAATAATATATATATAATATATATATATATTTATCATATATATAATAATTAATATATATATATCAGTTTATTATTATTATTATTATTGGTTAATTAATGTAGAATTAAATGTTCAAAATTGTCATTTATTATAACCTGCAAAATATTTTTTGCAAGGAGTCGCGAGTAAAGATAAACAGCCGACTCCCGACTCCTCAGATAGATTAGTCAGGAAAATTTAAGATTTCATCAAATAGTTTTATTTAAACCTGAAAAAAAAAAATTCTTATGCACATTTATTTGCTCAATCTACAACCATTTTATGCATTACTAATTTTCTTGTCAACGATTTTGGGTTAGATACTTTATTATAGATACCTGTATGTTTAGTTTGATTTTGATGTTGGGTTAACTTTATCATATACTTTCAGTTTTTAGAATCATGAACTTTGTGTGTTAATTTCTAGTTTGAAATAAAAAACATTCTGTTGGAGTGCATCATTAGCATAACATAACATAACATAATAACGTAGCAAAACATAATAACATAACATAATAATGTAGCATAACATAATAACATAACATCATAAAGTGTAGAGAGATAGTAAGAAGCCACATGGGCCTCTCGAGACTGTCCCTTATACTTTTTACCATTAAAATTGATTTCCCACTTCTCTGCCCACCCAAGAAGTTTATCAGATCATTTTGAATCTTTATACATCCATCACTTTTCCTTATTGAGGTAACAGCTTTGGCATCATCTGAAACCTTACATTTAAGTCCCTGGTCTAAATCATTTATATATCTTCTTCTTCATCTACCTTTTTCTCCCCGAATAGATCTAATGGGACACCACTCTTCACTATTTCCCATGATGACTTATTGCCAAATTAGTTGTACACACTGTTTTCTATTCCACAACCACTCTTTAGTCCAACCATTACCACTCCAAATATACCACATTGTGATGATAACTTTTGCATCAGTCTTATGTGGGGAACCTTATCAGCCTTATCAGACTCTTTGCAGAAGTCTTAATATACAATATCAACTGGATCTCTTCAGTCAATGCACTCTATAATGTATTCCATAAATTCTAAAAGGTTTGTTTGACATAATTTACCTTTTCTTAAACCATGCTGGAAGTCATACAATATCTTGTTATCTTCCAAATATTTCTCTTTATGACCTTTCAGTAACATTTCCAATACTTTTACAACCAGAGATGTTAAGCCTACTGGCCTATAATTTCCCAAAGCTTCCTTACTACCTTTAGTTTAAATTGGCACAACATATGCTGTTTTTCAGTCCTCTAGTACCTCATCGAATGTTATAGATCGCTTAAAAATCAAAATCAGTGCCTTTTGAAATGCTGCTACTACCCTCCTTCAGAATTCTGCCATATATATCATCAGGACCTGCAGCTTTACTTGGGTCAATATGGTCCAGTAAGGATTTAATTTCTTTTACCTCAAATTCAAATTCCGTAAGTCTGTTTATTACGTGCATATCAGAACTATCAGTCCCCAAACTATTATCCAATCTTTCCTCAGCAAACATTGACGCAAAATAAGCATTGAAAATGTAACCAACTCCTTATCTGAACTCGCTAAATTTTCATCAATTTTTATTGGACCAATTGACTTATTTTTATTTTTAAATTTATAAAAGCTAAAAAAACTTTTTTTGCTTCTCTCTTTGCCTTTCTTATTGGCTGGTTAAATTCATTTCTATTTTTTCTATAATTTTCTAAATCTTCCTCCCTTGAATATTTTAAAACCTCTTTGTTTTTCATCAAGTTTCTCTCATCTCTCTATTCCATCAAATAAGTTTTCTCTTCGCCACCCTAATGGATCTATCTTTAAAACATACCAACTGAATATTCTTTAAAATTTGCTTGAAATATTCCCACTTGACAAAACAATTTTGGTTTTTAAACTCCTTCATAAAGTTTATACAAACTATTATACAAAGCATGTCTTGAAATTTGGTAAAAATCGCCATTTCGGAAATCTAAGGTCTTTTCCTTTTTAACTTGCCATTTGTTCCCAGATTCACATTCATTGTAAATGTAATTATATTATGGTCACTAATTGCGAAATTCTCCTCAACTCAAACCGCTTCCACCATACTTTCATCGTTAGTTAATATTATGTCTAACAGACAGGGCTGAGTGTCATGTAGGTTCATGGAACACCTGGCTCGAAAAGTTGTCTAGTATACAATTTATAAATACAGAACTTATATGATCCTCATTAAACAAGGAATCCCACTGAATGCTAGGATAATTAAAATCCCCCATTATGACTATCTTTTTCTTTATTGTGGCATGCTGTCTCGATTTCTCACCATCTCTACATCTAATTCTTGACTCTGGTCAGGAGGTCTATCAGATGCCCCTATTCTGTGCGGTTTAGTATGCTAGTAATATCTACCCACACAGATTCAACATTATGATTAGTTTTAATGTCAGTCATTAACACAGATTGAATTAAGTTAAGAGATGATTCATATTTTCATATTTAAATTAACGTCACTTTATTTTGAACATACTGCAGAAGAACTTCACATACATTAATAATGTAATAATTCGTATTTTCTGCGAGGATTAAGAATTTATGTTTTTGCAAGGAGAAATAAAAACACTAGATAGGGACTTCAGATATGTGATTTAATGGAGGAGTGAATCAATTTGGATGGGTAGCCCTTATTTTTGGAGAAAGTAATTGATTTTTTTTAATCAGCAAGATCTGGAAGAGCTATCTCCTTCCCCTCCAATTATTTTGATATCTTTTCAGTTTTAATTTAACTAGATTACTAGCAAAATTTACTTTATATACCACTAGAAAATGAGCTTTTATTTGCTTGTGTTCGAATTTTATATTGTTTTATTTTCTCCAAGGCTAAAGAAGAAGTATTGATTATGATGAAGAAAGATCTTAAAACTTTACCAGAGCGCAAAAGAAGAACTTTTTATAGGTAATAGAAGTATTGGATTTTAAGAATTTTAATTTTAAGAATTCAGTGCCGATAGCTTGGGTTGATTAAGCAGCCTTGATTATATTTATTTTGCCTTGAAATTAGTTATTGAAACTAAAAAAATAAAAATCTCAAAATAATTAATGCCAAGCAAGTGAAGATGTGTAATTGAAAAATGTCAAAACTTTTAAAATGTTTCTAGAATTTTATTAGTACAATTAAAATTGCATAATTCTTTTATCTTTTATAGATTTGTAAATACATTTTACGATCCTATAGCAAGGAAGAAAGCAGTTTTTAAAAATTCTGCAATTGACAAAGATTTAGAAGAAAATGATTCTGGTAGTGAAGAGGAATACCAGGAGGAAGAACATGAAGATCAGGACCAAAATGAGGATGACCCTAATGATCCTCGTTTCAAACTTTTAAAAGATGAAATATATTGTGAGAATTATTTAGATAAAATTCGTCAAAAATTGGAAGAGCTGAGAATGGAAGTTCCGAATGTAGACCCCCTTAGTGAAGTAGATTCCGATGATGAGGATGATGATGATGATGATTCCAATGGTAGTTAATTTATTATTATTATTATTATTATTATTATTATTATTATTATTATTATTATTATTATTATTATTATTATCTATGTCAATTTTACACCTTACATTGTGTTTGATTTATTATTATTATTAAATTGTCATTGTTGAGAAACAAAATTTTATCTTTTTTACCTTCAAAATTTATCATGTTTGAGTTTTTAACCTTGCCAATTACCTAAATTATTTTCTCTGTATTGAAACATTTTTGCGTTATAAACTGCCAATCCGGCTGATCGAAGGGAAAAGATTTTTGAAGAACTTTCCTATACGTTGAATTTGTATTGACTAGAAACCAATATAGTTACACAGTAGGATTTCGTCAAGAAGCATTAAGTAGATGTTTTTATCTAAGTAATGCAATATACGATGTTAAAATTTAAAAAGAGGAATTTTAGATCCTTTCATTTTTTTCAAGGTCTTCGATGCTCGATCTAGAAACATCAATCGGAGAACTAGAAGACGATATTTAAGGTGTTATATCTCAACAGTTATCTCGTCCACACTCTTAACTTTGGTATGCAAGGTAGTTGGAAAAATAAATCAAACACCACGGAGATCCGACCATAATCTTCAGATATGACTCCAGCATTTCACATGTCGTCACTGGAGAAGTCTCAGATAAGTTATAGGTTACCAGTTTTGCGATATCGAGAACTATTCTGCACAGTCTGTTCTTATGTTCGACTCTTGACTCTCCTGTACTGCCGGATGATGACCCACCTTAAAATCATTTATTTACAGTACCTGATTCCGAATGTTATGTAATAATGCGTCGCAGGGACCTGAGTGTGTTTATTTTTCAAGTGATTTCAAGTCGTTTTCGTCCATCTGCCCCGGCGTTCCTCCTAAGTTTAAATAACTGATTATAGTTGGAAGGTGTCTCACCCACCTTCATGGTCTACGACTTACATTGTCCCATTACTAAACCCGGGAAGGACATGACGAGCTAATAACCATAATCATTGCGCTGACTTGCTGTACCAGTAAGTTAATAAGTAAGTAATAGCAACTCTTCTTCCAATCTTTGGAAAGCTTTAAGAATTTTTTTCTCCTGTTTGAACTCTAGCAAGCACCGTTCCATATTAGACCCACTTAGAACTTCGATTCGATCCTTGAAGATTTTTTTTCGACAATAATTGAGAACGGGGGCGTCATGTAAAAACATTTCAAAGGTTAATATCCTCTCTTTCTACAGACCCTGATGCCCAAAAAGACCTTGTCCAAAAATTTTGTCATGGACGAGGAGAGTGCTCTAAATTTAATGCTTTGATTGGATCCAACGGAGTAGTTCACACTAAACCAGACTCAGTCCGATGCTCACTTTATTACCACCTTGCCTTGTACATCCCTGGAGTCATACTCTTCTACATGGAATGCCAATTTTAACTAGCGGTCGACAAAATAACATGGTGTGATACGCTGGATTTTCTGTTTCTGTAACCAAAATGAAAGCCATGCTTTTCCTCCGAAGAGGGAAATGAAAAAGAAAATACTACCACCTCTGCTTTGTTCTTTTATTAGATTTGATCATGGATGACTATCTCTCGTATCACCCCCTATATTCTCAACCTAAAAGCATGTTGCTATCGTTATTTGGACTTCTGTTACGTCACGTCACCTCACTTCCAGAACATGGGGTGCGGACATAATAACTTTGCATTGACACTTCATAGGGATTGTTCTTTAAAATTACACTATAAGAGTTTTATGTACGGACAAACCTAGTAGTCTTATCCAAGTCTTCTGGACTGTTTTCCAAATGGTGGTTTGCATATTACGACAAGGGTTTTCGATTATCATCACCGAAAGTATTCTTCGAGATCGAGACTGACTCAATCGTTCTGTCTCTACGACGAAAACTGCTCCAGTCTTCTGACCCCTTCGTCCTCCATTACTACACATCTATACAGTAGCTCCTCGCTCTGTTTAATGTCCGCTTACATCAGTTGTAAACTTGCAACTTCCGTTCTTGACTATCTCTATAGTCCTCTACGAGTAGCCCTTCCGTGCACATATAAAACTTTTACTGTTAAATAAGTATCATATTTACCTTTAATTGAGAGAGTTTAGGTTTTTATTTATTGCTTTCAATTTATCACAAATATCGAGCTTCTATTTCTCTTCATTGGTCGAACCTTTTTCTTTGAAAAACATTGGCCACAAATTAGGTTCGTTTGAGTTACAGCAATTCATCAGTCTTTGTATGAGTTATAGCAATTTAAAAAAAAATAATAATAATTTGGGTTCATTCTCAATCGCTGTGATTCGACTGTTTGCTATTAAGAGTGGTCATATTGGAAGGGTAATTAAGGTGCTCGAAAGAAAAGAAATTTACAACGCAATAAAAATTTATAAATAATATCTCGGCCAATAATTTTTTATCGCTTTTCAGTAAAGTTAGATAAATTAAACATGCTTTTCATTTATTATTCTAGATCAGGGGCCCCCCAAGTGCCAATCCCTAAATACTGTCCGCAGGAGTCTTGTATTTCACCAAGCATTGTCGATGACTATTTTTTAAAGAATATAAGAGATTACATAGGTGAAATTAAGAAAGGTTACAACTTACGGGGCTTTGTTCTTAAAAATAGAGGAAGGTAATTCAAGAGTGTTTCTCTCTAACAATCGAACCCGAGAACTTCGCCTCACGAGTCACGAGCGTATTAATATAATTGGCGTGTTTCGTTTTACAAATTTGGTAGAACTCGGGAGTCTATTACTTTAATTACTGACACCAAAAATTGTAGCCTATAGGAGGAATGTATTCTGCAATTCATTAGATTTTCCAACAAGGTGTTTATATCGCAGTATCAATAAGCATTCGTAAAACATAATTATCTCATACACAATATACATTCCTCTCAAACTCCTTTACTAAAAATCAGATCACACTGGTGTACTTACTGATCAGTTCTACTGGGGATCGAAAACCCCATCCCATCCATTGGGCACGGAACGATGTATATCTTATCAAACCTACATTCTACGAAAACATATTCCTGTAATTAGTATAGATTAAGATCTGTGAAAAATATGCCTCTCAAGCATTTGGACTTTGCCCATAAATGGTGGCGATTTTTGAAACCAAAAATTTAAACTTTACAACTGAAAATTTCAATTAATCCCTTAAACCTACTGACACTATA
>JABUQX010011300.1:0-10000 GCA_015478945.1 Trachelipus rathkii | reverse complement strand
TAATTTTTATATATATAATATATTATATATTATATAATATATATTATATATATATATATATATATATATATATATATATATATAAAATTCAAATTTATTACTAACAATATTGTTTGTATTTTGTGTAATAAAAGACATTATTACTTATAAAAAATTTATTCACTTAATATAAAAATATTAAAAAAATAAAAAATAAAAAAATTTGAGAAAATACATTTTGTAACCAACTATTGACAATCTACTGAATTTTCAACAGTTTTGTTATATTAAAAATTGCTCCTACGAAATTATTGAATTACTTCCTATAAAAAGTACCTTAAGAAGTACCGAAAAAGTGCCCTAAAAGTACCGAAACAGTACTTAAAAGTACCTAAAAATAGTACCTAAAAAGATATGTAAAATATCTTAAATTGTACCTAAAGTAGTACCCCAAAGGTACCTAAAAAGGTACCTAAAATGTACTTTAAAACGTACCTTAAAAGTACCTAAAATAGTACTTTAAAGTACCTTAAAAAGTACCTAAAAAGTACCTTAAAAAGTACCTCAAACAACCAAAATATTTGGTTCTTTTGAGATTAATAAAAGCTGCTTTGCTTCCACATTCAACTTTAGTTGAATTTTGGAATGATTGAAAATGAAAAACCACAACTATCTTTCCTTCTCCCATGTGTGAACTACTGATGATTCATCTTTGAACTTGAGAAGTGAACTGAGATTCATCTTTGAGCTGGAGAATTGAACTGATGTTCATCTCTGCACTTAAATGAACTACAGATGATTCATCTTAGAGATCCTAAAAATGATGTTCACTCTGAACTTAGAAAGTGAATTGATGTCCATCTTTGAACTTAAGAAGTGAACTCATGTCCAACTTTGTACTTGTGAAGTGAACTGATGTTCATTTTTGAACTTAAGAAATGACCTGACTGCTATTCATGCATTTCAACTTTGTACATTTCAATGACCTTCGATGCATATAAACATCTTATAGCATCATAAGGATCAAATAAGTAAAGGTTGACTGGGGAAGAATCGAAGAATGAGCCTGAAAAGTTATAAGGTCATCAAATTTCATAAATACAGCATTTAAAACTAGTATTGCTGCCACATGCTTCTTTTATTAATCTTTTTTATAAGTTAATCATGTAGTTGAAGTATCCGGTAGAAAAATGTTAATGTGTCATGCATTTTAATAGCTTTTTCTGTTAAATAATTCTGGCAAAAAAAAATTTCTCCCATTTTAGTGAATTTTGAGTGATTGCAGTTTTTTTTTTATAGACTAAAAGAATTCTCCAGTCTTTCTTCATAATAATTTTTCTTAGATGCAACCTACTAGTATATCTGACATTTTCGGTGTTTCATTGAACTCGGCGAAAAGCGTTTGGATTTTAAACTCTGTGTGTAATATTATTAAAAGTATTCATTTTATCAAGGATCTATTTAATTTTACATAGACCTACCAATATTATATTAAAAATAATTTTAATAGTTACCGTAATATTAAAATTTCATTTTATATTAATAAAAGATTTTCAATATTTTAAGACTTTACTAAAAGGTATAAGATATTTTTTAAAATTTTAAATAAACTTTCAGTTTTAAAGAATCAATTATAATTCTACTAAAAATAATAATCAATATGAGGTAATTTCATATTTTTTAAATTCATATTTAAATTTTGGATCGAGTTAACTCGTAAATAAAATAATATAAATTATATATATATATATATTTATATAGTAATTTATCTAATTAAGTATTTGGTGGCTATCAACTATATAACATTAAGTGTAGACACATTTAAACCGTCAAATAACATTTTTAAAATATTTATATAAATTGAAAATAAATTATAATTTATAAAATATATATTTGTAGTTTATAAAATATACGTAGAATTTTTAATAAAAAATTAAATCTTTTAAAATCGACATGATATTCTAAACTCTAAAAAATATTGAATTATATTATTATTTTTAATATATAAAATTAATAATTTATAATAAAAACTCTACGTGATAAAACTATAATTAAAATTTTATTTTAAATGTGATTAATATGTTATGCTTTTTGTAAATGATATAATATAAATTCCTTATTAATATAATAATAATGTTAAATAAAATACCTTACTTTTACTATAATATAACCACAACAGAGTTTAAAAATCCAACGCTTTTTCGCCAGTGAAGTATTTCTCATAGAATAACACGATATAAATGTCTAAGTAACTATATAATCAAAACTTAATATGGTTGCATCTAAGAAAAAATTATTTAATCACAAGAAATCGCATAATGATAAATACTAAATATAATTGTCATAATTATAATAAAATAAAAAATTACTTAATCAAATTCCTCCTAAAAAATTCATTTGATTCTAGAGAATCATATAGATAAAATTTTTTTTTGCCAGAATTATTTAACAGAAAAAGCTATTTTACATAAATGTGCATGTACACTTAATAATTTTATCTATATCCTATTAATTTTACAACACACAATAGTATATAATAAAAGGATTAATAAAAATACGATAGTGGCTAGCATAATACTATTCTTTTAATATGCTGCTATTATGATAAATTTGTCAGATACCTCTAGTATTAAAACCTATTTTCGTGCTCAATCTTGATTTTTTATTATCCAGGTCTCATTTTAAACTAATATTTATATATTTCTATTTATTAAAAAATATGAAAATGAAAACTTATTTTATTATACTATCTAAATCAAATAAATTTGTAAAAATTTTATACCAATAAGTTTAGAAGCTATTCTATATAGAGTCGTGGTCACGTGTAAAGCATATCCTCATGTTAATAATTTTCGAGTACACGACGCACCGTCATACTCGCACCAGGCAAGCGGCATAAGTACCACGCACGCACCGCATCAAATAAGCTATTTTTTTAATTTACAGCCACGCACTCGACATCCTTCAGATTTCGCATCACGCCCACCACGCACCGCAACGCACCGTCACCCTAACACCGCACTCAGTCACCGCTTACTCTCTATTATTTATACAAATTAGCACTCAGCACCGTTACCCATGAATTATTTATAATAAGTAAAAAAGAGATATATATATCACAATATTTATAACGAGTATTTAAAGTCTCTTTTACCTTAACTGATAGAGTGAAGACTAAATTTTATGAAATTTGTACTAAATATTATTACTAATAGTCATAATATTTAAGTTTCTAAGACGGGACAATTTACCTTGTTGGAATAAAATTGAAGATATTTCTACTTCATGTCCTTTAGCATCATAATCAAACATATTTTGTGTAGAAGAATAATATTAAAATTTTGGACTTTAAAATTTTTAATTTAAATTTTGAGATACTCACCTTTGTAATTCTGGTAACAAGAATCAACTGCAAAAGTTTCACTCATAGCTATGAATTGATTTTCTAAATTTTTTATTACAATAATTTAAATTAATTTCCACAAATTGAAATAAATTTTCTCCTCCGCTTGTTGGGAGTAAGAAAAAAAAGGAACCATCCTTCCATTTAACATATATAATTTGTTTTATAAGTATTACATTTTCCTTGCTCTGGGAAAAGTAATTAAAGACTTCTCCTCACTCTGTGGGGGAAGTAAAGCCAATTTAAGAGAGTACCTTTTTAACTTATTAGTTATACTTGATTAGACCAATGAAGGATATTTAAGGTAATAAATGAGTAATGGTGTCCCAAAATGTTTCCCACTTCTCATGTTGTAAAGACAGGTATAAGATAGACAAGTTGAGAACAATTAAATTCACAAAAGATGAATATTAAATTTTATTAATTTACCTTACAGTCACTAATTAGTTTATGAATTTTAATGATAAAATATATTCATTTAACTTTATATCAATTATTAATTGGTAAAAAAGATTATTATTGATAATATAATTTATATTATTTGATATATTTTCAGATATTATCTAGTTTATTAATGGTAATATATTAATTTCTCAAATTCGTTTTTTTTCTTAAATAAATTATTGTCTCAAAAAAATTTTTAATTTATATATTTCTATAATTTATATATAAAGTAATATAAAGTTTATATATATAAGGAACCGAGATTCTGTCAATATTCGCCTCTGAATCACTTTTCAGGTGGGTCATAGAATGTATAATAATAGTTCATAACACTTCACATAGAGATTGACATGAATAATGCCTCCAATAGCTATAGAATTTGCATAAATTAATAAAATATATTAATAAAGTTTATTAAATTGATGTTAAAGAATTTAGATGTAAAGAGATTAAAATTTCACCAAATAACTAGTAATATAGATAACATAAAGATTTGTATCTAAATATCATCATACTACAAAATGACATTGATTCATTTTATTTGTAATATAATACAATAATTAAATTATGCTGATGACAAATTAAAAAAAAGTAATGTTATTTATATAACATGATATTTTTTTTTTTTAATAAATTAAATAAAAATTTGAGCATTACTGTTTTCTTTATATTAGCATTAATATACAGTAATTATATATTTAAAGGTTTTTAGTTAAATTGTAATGAAGTATCAATATTCTCTTACAACTCATACCATTAATAATTTTATCTAAATTGTTTAACATATAACTTATTAGTGATATTCGTAGTTAATAATTTATAACAGGCTATCTCTCTTTTAATAAATAGTATAACTAATTTTGGTGAATTCGAAAACAGTATATAAATAATTATTCATATTCTATTTAGAGCCTAAATATATTAGTTTCACGATTTTTATTTATTTAACGTTTTTTTTTTTAATTACTTTCCAAATTTTATTATTTAATAGGGCCTAACTTAGATAATGTACGTCCAAAAAAATGTGTCTAATACTCGAGATTAATTTTCATTCGGACTTTCAAGTAATAAATTTTTCTTAACGAGAAAATCGTTATAAAGTTTTAATAAATATTAAAGATCTTTTCTATATATCAAAAATCATAAAAATTTTCTAGTTTTAACTATAGTGATCTTATGTTTAATATATTGATTTGAAGAATATAATTAATAAAAAACTGTACAAAGTCGAATCTTATAATTTGAAATAAAAATTGTGTGGAGGGTCCCCTCCACGAGACTTCGCAAAGTGTCTCTCTGTTGTATTGGACGAGATAAGTTAAGACCTCTAAAAGGTCTCAGTGCCCGAAAGTCGTCTGGTATTTAATGGTAGAAATGAACATGTTGTCTGTCAAAATATTATTTGTACAAAATAATTAATTATATACATATGAAATGATAATATATACTCAAGTACAATATATATAGATTGCACAAAGTTAAAATTTAATAATTGAATTCACATTAAAAGTAACTTAGTACAATAAAGTATAAATATGTTCTTTATATTTAAAATAAGATATTTAATATATATATAATTTAAATTATCTAGATTAAATGTAATATGTATAATTATAAAAATGTTCAACAATATAACTAAACATGTATAATGAACTACTAATATAAAACCAGTGTAACTAAACTCATGCTAACTGTTAAAGCGATGAATAAAATATAATGTGTATTAATAAATAATTATTTATATATACAATAAAAAGTAAATATTGTACACTTGAATCACTAAAAATTTAATTCAAATTATATATATATATATTACTAAGTTATAATTCTAATATGTATAAAATTATAGATTAAATACTATTAATACCGATTAATCTCTCTAAGGATATAAAGCTGGTATATATATAACTACTACTTATTATAAAGTTTATAAATACGAAGATAAAATTAATTATATATAATTATATTATTATATGATATATACTATTAATATATTATATATTATTATTTATAATATATCATATTATATATATATAAATACTATAATATTACTATATAATCTTAATAATATTATATTATAATTAAAATATAAGATTTAATATATTAATATATAAATAGTATAATTATAATATAATATATAAATATTATATTAATATATATTAATCATATATATATAATTATATTAATAATATATATAATTATTATAAATATATAGTAATAACTATATATAGTTATAATGCAATATAATTTAGATAGATAATAGACTATTTAGAATATTTATTAATAACGATATTAGGAGAAGCATATAATAAAAATATTGAATCTTACTGTTCTGTGTGTAATAGTTGCGTGATATTTTTTATATATATAATACAATATAATAATTATATAAAAATAAAATCGTGTACTAAAGCTTGGTTTCCTTGCATAATATTTTTTTGAACTTTAATAGTAAACTTGAAAGCTCTGTACACATAGGTTCCTATGTAATAATAAAACGCACATAAAAGTATCATCGGAAATTTTTTTAACTAATTCATTGAATTTCTTTCTCAGATACCTAATTTCCAAAGTATGTAACGGAACAATTTGTTGTGACAATAAAGTTTAATTAAAAAATATTTTAACAAATCTTTAAAAAATTTTAAAAAAATGACAAAAAGATAATGAAAAATGAAAAAATGAAATAAAAGATCCATTGATAAATATAATTTTAATTATAATATATATACTATATTATATAATACTTATATATAGTATAACTTAATATAATATATATATTATAATTATATCTATAAATATAATATAACTAAGTAATATAAATTAACTATATATGCTATAATAATAATTTAAAATATATATATAATATATAATATTAATAAGTATATATTATAATATTTATATATATATATATATATTGTTTATACTGACTTGATATATATGTGTCATTTTTATATATATATATTATATTAATATATAAATATATATAAATATTTAAACGTATATATATATATTATATAAAATTATAAATAATATATATAAATATTAATATATAATATATATAAATATATATATATATAAATATATAAATATATTAATATAATTATATATATATTATATATATATATATAATAAATATATATTATATATAAAGTATTAATATATCATATATAATATTAATATAAATATTTATATATTATAATTTAATATATATAATATATATATATATATATTATTGTAATTAAATTAATATATAGCTATAAATTATTTGTAAATTTTAAAACTATATTAATATTATATATATTAGAATTTTATATATATCATTTAAATTAAATATAGTAGTATTTAATAATAATATACTAATATATATTATAATATTATATATTATATTATAATATAGTATAGATTTATTAATATTGAATACAGACGTATATTAAATTTTCATTGTAGTGAATGTAATATATATATATTTATTTATATTATTATATAGATATATATATTATATTATTGAATACAGATATAGTTTCTAATATATAAATAATAAAATAACTATAAATAAACACCCCAGTACTGGTCCCAAGTATCCTTCTAAATATTCTAATAAGTATAGTATCCCAAAGGGATTTAAAATACAATCTTTTTATAATATTATTATATTATAATATATAATATATAATAATTTAAATAATAACATACTATAATATATAATATTAATAATATCATAATTATATATATATTTATGTATATATAATATATATATAAATATATTAATATATATTATTATACTATTAGTATTATATATAGTATATAAAATTATTATCAATATCTATATATATAAATAAATATATATATCTATAAATATTAATATTATATATTAATATATATATATATATAGTATATATAATATAACATATATATATTAATTATATATTATATCTTCATTAAATTATTATATATAAATTTCTATATATATTATATATATTTTATTAATTATATATATATATATTAGTTTATTATATTAAATATATTAATATGATTATATAAATATATATTAATAATATTATTATTAATATACCATTATATTATATTATCTATAAATTATATATATATTACATATAGATATATATATATAATATAATATTTATTAATTATTATATATATATACATTATTATAATGAATTATATATATATATATTATTAATATTATATATAATAATATATATAATTAGTAGTGTGCGGTGGTGATGTCAATCTATGAACCAACTAGTACTAAATAAGAATAATTACATTTTTATTCTATATAAATATATAACTTTTATAATATATATATATATTAATATTATATATATATATTAATAGATTATTATATATATACTATTAATATATTATATCATTTATAATAATATAAATATATAATATTATATAATATATATATTATTGATATTAATTTATATGTTATTTTATAATATAACATACATATACATTATATATAATATAAATATATTAAAAATATTATTATATAATATATATTATATAATTATATATTATAATATTTAAATAATATAAATATATATATAATTAATGTAGTTTTAATAAATATTAAAAATATTTTTTCTAATATATATTTTTTTATAATTTCAAAGATATACAATTAATCGATGTAGTGCATTATTTGTTAGTGTTAAATAAGTTTTTTTAGTTTTTAATAAAGATAAAATAAAAATTTACCGATATTTCTTTTTAATAGGAAAATTATTAATAAAATTTCTATGCGAAGTAAAATTTTAAAAGATTTTATATATTAAAATTTTATAATGTAATGCTTCTTGTGAAAGTGATAATATTGGATGTGAAATAAACTGAACCGTGTCTTCATATCAAAACTTCCACTACCAAAAAAAAAATGAAAACCCTATAGAAGTATGTGAATAAATCAATTGATATATTATTATAAATATAACTGTTTTAAGGTATACATTCTTATAATAAGTAGTTAGAAAATACCACAACTAAAGTTTGGCAGCCTTGTAACACTTCAAGCGTCCCGTGTAGGCTTATAGGTCGTTACTAATAACTAACATCCATTATTATTACCTTCAGTACCATAAAGTTCTTAAGCAATAAAATAAACCCTTTGTACGGTAGTAGAAATAATAACAACCAGATGGGACTATTTCTTAAGTTGTTTAAGTATATATATATTAAAAAATTTTAATAATGTTTATTGCAAAGAAATAAATTATGTTAATTAATTAGTGTAAATGTAGCAATTAGTAAGTAATAACTGAAAATCACTTTAATAATTACAAAAATAATATTATTATAAAAATACATATTTTTTAAAATAAAAATTTTAGTATTTATATTAAAAATATATATAGTATACCGGAAATTTCGATATGTATATGTTGTAAAAAAATGATGATTTTTTAAATTTTTAGAGATTATATATATATATTCTCGAGAAGTGTTACATAAGTATTTATGTACACTCATAAACGTGGGTTTTGTATGATACCTATTATTCCTAGAGTTGATGGCATATTGATTAGAACCAATCACAACCTCAACATCATATTACCTAATAACTTCAGACAAATCTCCAGTACGCTATTATTATTATATATATATACTTATATAGTTAGTATATATATATATATATGTATTATATTATTATACTATATTAATATAATTATATATAATATATATATCATATTATATATATATATATATTATATAGAACCACTTTTCGCAACTACGACCAGTCTGAACGTATTAGTCAATATACTATAAAGTCAATAATAGTGGAAACATAATGTCTCAAACCTTGTATCTATAATTAATACGTATACATATATATTTAATATACACCGTCGTGAACACTTCTAGTTTAGACTCAGTAGGTAATGAATACAGATATTCTAATTCTAATATATTATATATATATATATTATATTAATAATATATAATATATATAACTATTAATATAATATATATATATTTATAATTAATACTAAGTTATATATATTATATTAATATATTACTATATAATATATATACTATATATTTATATATTATTATTAATATATATATATATATATTATATTAAATAATATATATTATATATATTTAATTTATTAAATATTATATTAATCATATATATATATATATATA
>JABUQX010011299.1:0-33621 GCA_015478945.1 Trachelipus rathkii | reverse complement strand
AAATACATATAATATATATAGGTACAAATATATAATGATAACACGATAATTATCATATTTACAATGAGTATGGATTTATATATAGATATAAAATTATTATACATTAATGATAAATTATAATAATGTAATATAAAAGGATAAGATCACGGATGAAGAGGATCTTCAATATTTCATATAAAATACTATAAACAAATATTACAACTATTACTTTCAAAGGTTAATGATACTACAGAGATATATTATTTGAAAGAAAAGGTTTACAGAATTTATAAATATAATACCATTACTAATCTATAATTAATCATCACAAAAGTTAGACTATATTCTCCATACCATAACTTAGAATTATGGATCAGATAACTTCACACAACTCAGTACAGATTTCTATTTTTGTATTTTCTTGAGTAGTACAATTAATAATGCCGTATTGTACAATATATATATTTTATCAGAAGACCACAAATTTTTAATGTTGTTTATTCAGTAGCTTCACTGATTACTCTTAGAACTGAGAAACTAGTTTACCATTCACAGGTGAACATATCAGTGATGAGTAATTTAATTTAATGAAATTGTTGTCGAATTAAATTGAGTAAAAACCTATATACTCATACTAATGATGTTATGTATTCTGATTCGATAAGAAGTAAACTAAATTACTATAATAACATTGATTAAAAATAAAATAAAATTATGTTATCTATTTCATTTATATGTAGTAAACCGCACATAACTTATCCTGAGTTCAATTATTACATCTAAAACATTAAAGAAAATTATGTAACCGATTTGGACATACTTTCAACTAAAGAGTCAATTACGAAAGTTCTCAAAATTAACTACTATACATATATATCAAAAATATATAATAGTATTAATTGAGCGGCATATATATACACATTGAAATTATCTATATTCGATACCTAATAATTAATTATAAGGCATTACAAGTAAGAACTAATAATTATATAATTATTCAATCAATGAGATAAGATTTCTATACTAACTTTCATTGAAATTAACAAATGCGTTACTTATGGTAACCGAGTAATTATAAAATTCGGGAAGGAGTTTGGTTCACAAGAACTTAATATTTAGACTTACTTTATCCTTGAGGCCACCTAGTTTAATATATAAGCCGTTCTGATGATATATAAAATATAAAATAGTCTTCCCATACCCATATATTTTTTTACTATTCTAATTTTCATAATTTAACCACAAATACTTGTATATTGTATACTTATTATCCAAAATTCATTTTATAAGATATAATAATCTTCAATATGACAATTTCAGTCACAAACACTATTGTTTATGTTACTCCTACATCGTTAAATAACTCTTGAGAAGATAGTTATTAATATCCATCCGACATATGATTATAGATTACAGTATACAAAAGGAGTAAATAAAAATGATGTGAGAGGCGTAATTTATTTAGAGCACATTATACTCTCCATCGTTAATAACATTTTTATGAACCAAAAGTATTATTTACACGACACATTTTAAAGTATAATTACCATTTTAAATGTCTTATGATATAATAGATTCACAAGATTATGGAAAAATATTTATTATGTATTTAATTTTATATTCTAACTTCTTTACATATTTGACGATAATTTTTGCTGAATGTTAAATATCATCTTTATCAAATTTTCGGTTATAAAGTAATTGGATATATTTATAACATGGTTAATTTTCTTGCTCTAAAAAAAATAACTTTTTGTAAACCTTCCTTTCTTACTATTTAATTTACGTCATTATTCTGAAATCAGTTATTAATTTTTGAAGAAAATAATTAACTGGCATTTCTTGACAATAATATTTACATTTACTAATATAAAATATTATTTAAGTATATATTAAAATTAATTAAATATTATATATATATATATATATATATATATATATATATATATATATTATATTTATATAATATTTTATAATTATATATATATATATATATATATATATATACTATATTAAATTATATATAAATATAATTAATATTATATATATTATATATAATAATATATAAATAATTATAATATATATATTAATATATATATATATTATATATATATTATTATAATATATATCAATTTAATTATTTAATATATTATATATATATATATATATATATATTAAATTATATATAATATATATATTATATATTAATATTTTATTAATATAATTATTAATATATATATATATTATCATATAATATATATAATATATATATATATATATATTATTAAATATATTTTAATAGTATATATATATTATATATTATATATTATAATAATATTATACCTATATTTAATATATATATATATTATATATATATATATAATATTAATAATATATATATTAATATAAATATATATATATATATAAATATATTATATATATATATATATATATTATATTATATATAATATTAATAATATATATATAATATTAATATAATATATTAATAATATATATAGATATATTAATTATATTAATATATATATATATTATTAATAATTAATATTATATATATTATATATATATATAATTTATTATAATATTATATAAATATAATTATTAATATATTTATATTATATAGTTATATATATAATATTATATAAATATATATATATATACATTAATATATAATATATGTAGATTCACAACAAAGGTATTTATATAATTTACTTAAAGTAATAGAATGGATGGCTAGTCAAGAATCAATACGAATGTATTTAGATTGCGGAACACTAGAGATGCCTTATCCCGTGTCAGTGTATATTGACATAATATCACATTTATATGCGAGACGAGGTGGTGACAGATTACGGGATGATCTTGTTCCGTATGAGATGTCCTTCGCCATGGAGTTATAGAAAGACTCATACTAACTATTATGTAATTTAACCATACAAAGACCTGGAGGAACATGTGAGATTATCATTTGGTTCAGAAGAGTTTATATTTCAATTGAGAGAGATTGCGTTGAGGTGTGGCTAGCGAAAATGGGTGCCTCAGTATTGGAAGTTTGTATGGAGAATGTGGGCCGGGTATGAGAGAAGAAGGTGCCAGTTCGGTCGGACACTTATTTTAGGTGCAGAGATATTTTGATTAATTAGATTTTTTTGTGAGTAGTAATGGTGATAGCATAGTAATAACAGAAAGGTTATGAGAGAGTGGTATATATTAATTTAACGCAAAGAGAAAGTTTCTGAGGCACGAGTCTGCGTCGGTGTCACAATAGGACGGGGTTTTGAAAGTAAACGTAGATCAAGAGCTAACAGGTTATGGTTTCTCGCAGTGATGCGTACCAGTTGCCTTCAGTGTGAATGCTTCTATGTTAGATGGTGAGCCACGCTGAACAAGTGTCCATAGGTGGATGTGAAGGGACTATTTTCATATGTTGGATGAAAAGGGAACGGATGCAAAATGCATTTGACGCTTGGCAAATAGGAAATTCGTCTTGTTGCAATGGTCAGGAAGGTGGCTTGGTGCAATTATCTCGTTGGTGGATGTAAAGGGACTAGTCTTGAGTGGCACTAGGGTCTTACATGAGGGGTACTGTTGTTAGCCTGTTTTAATGTATAATGAGTATAATATGGTCTGGGGACCCGAAGAAAAAGTGACATTGAGTTTCACGTAAACGAATGTCTGAAGTAAGAGAAATGTCTGAGGTTTGGCAGAGGGCGAGAATAAAGGTGTGCTTCATAGGAGTGAATGGCTGGGTTTTTTGTCGAGGGGGTGAATTGCGTTGTGGCCCACTCTCGGGCCCAGAGGATCAGATCACCCTTCCACCTACCTTCGTTACCGATTCATGTTCTTCTCATAGTGAATGCCGGTCCGTCGTGGTCGCCTGTACAGCTCTAAAAGCGGTGGATTTTCTTGCACCTGATTGCCCGAGTTTTCCCTCACTAATAGGTTTCAGCTTCTCTCTCCTCGCTAGGGTCTATATCTCTTTTTCTACTGACATATCGTGTACTACTGATTTTCTATTCTTCACTAACTTCTTACTCACCTTATCGTATTCGCAACCTTTAAATCTTACTACACTAGTCTGGGAAAATATAAAGGAACATAATATTTATTATATATATATAATATATATAATTAATATATATAATATATATATATATATATATATATATATATAACTATATTAATATTATATATATATATATATATTATATATAATATTATTATTATTATATTAATTAATTAAATATTATTATTTATAATATATAATATAATATAATATATATAATATATAATGATAATATTATATTAATTATATATTAGTGATGGGACGATTTAATCGTCATCGTCTTCTGATCATCGAGGAACAAAACAAATCGGACATATTTTTTTTAATCGTCATCTGCATCTATAGTCAATAATTTTCGCCGTAATTTTGCCGATTAATATTTTTGGGAAAATTAAGGAAATAATCTAACATAATCTACCATAATCTAAAGTAAGAAATTAATATTAGAACGAATAATTAATTTTTAAATTCAAAATAAATAATAACAAATGATAATAATAATAAGTAATTACCTCCATAAAAAAATAAGTAAATATATAATAATAATAATACAGGTAAAGATTATTAATAATTTTTAAATTAGTTTTAAGTAATTTTAATAATATAATATAATATTTAAATAATAATATATATAATATATTAATATATTATATATATTAATTATATATTATTAATATAAATTATATATATATATAATATATATATATAATTAAATATAATATCTTATATATATATATAATATATATTTATATATAATATATATAAATATATTAAAATATAATTATATATATATTATTAATATATTATATTAATATATATTATATTTATAATAATATATATATATATATTAATATTATAAATATATATAATAATATTAATTAAATATATATATACTTTATTATTATATATTTATATATATATATTTATATCATAATATTATAATATATAATACTATTATATTTTGCTATGGGTATGTATGACATTCCAGTGCCCAATGGTTCGCCTTTCTGTTATGCGTTCAAATCCACACTCATTCTCCAGACAACATATCATATACACATACTTTATATCCACGCCCCTCTTCTAGAAAGACAACATCTTACAGACTCCCTATCCCTTAGTGAGTCTCCGCGGTGGTCTTGCGTGTGGAGAAGGTATATAGTTGTCCGCATGTGTATTGCTGTATAGTGTGCTGCGTGTCGTAAGGAAGGTTGCTTGCACTAAGGGTACGGTGTGGTAGTGTTAGTGGTTTGGTTTGTGCTGCCTACTACCACTTAATCTTTTGCCAGGAATGCTAATGCATGCCTCGAGAAGGTCGTGATCGCAGTAAGCCCCCTTCTATTCTTCGGCGAAAATGTAATGAATCGTATTGTATATGAATGTCAGAGGAATAAAATGTTGAGGATGTTGAGGAGAAGAGGTGATGGATGTTTATTTAAAAAGGGCAAATTTGATTTGCTCGCTGTGACTGAAACAAAGATGAAAGGAAACGGTGAAAATGAGTGGTGTGGTTGGTGAAATGTGTTTGTGTTGCTGTGGAAAGGAATGAGAGGGGGATAGAAGGATTTGCAATTCTGAGGAGTGAGTTGTGGTAGAGAGCTTTATTGGTAGAATTTTGTGTAGTGTGAGTACTAGAAGTCTAAAGGTTAAATTTTTAAGTTTGAAAAGGTCAAATTTGTGTGGTTGCGAGACATATGGTACATCTGAGGGTAATGTTGAAGAGAGTACGATTTTCTGGGATAATCTGAATGATGTTTTGGATGGGGGAGTAGGAGATTAAGTTCATTTGCCACATATCTGCCCATTCAAGGATTTTTTTTTTTTACAGTTGTCACCACCACTCACGGCAGAGCCCTATTCAAGGAGGGGGGTAGTACTCTCAAAAGTTCACCCTCGTAGCGCAAATTAATCTATATCCTAAAAGACGCAGGCTTTAAAAAGTGAGAGAGATTATATTAAGTTGGAAAATGGAGAGATATAATATAATTTTACAAACAGAGGTGGTGGGAAAGAAGGAGCACCAACAGCAAACTAGCCTGGAGTTACCAATGTCAAACAAAACTCGCGCGCAGATACAGCACCTATTGTGCTACGCAGGCGTCGTAAAGGTGGTGGTAATTTCGAGTGATAAGTTCCCTCGAGCACTTGCCGCTTCGGTACCGCCTATGGAATAGAGATAAAGCACCAACATCTCCCCGCAAAGATTGTGAGGGTCGAGGGAACTGGAAGTACAGAACAGTTTATAAGCCTTTTTTGCCCGTTGACTCGACCCCTGTCCAAAACCGGGTGAAACCAGAGCCCCCCACCCAGATATGAGACAGTACTCCATACATGGGCGGTTAAGACCTTTTGATAGCGGAGCAAACTGAGAAAAAGAGGAAGTCTCAACAGTCTAAAAACAAAACTTCCAGATGCTTGCTACGCTGCTCTAGCAAGCATGGTGAATGTGAGGTTCCAAGACATTTTTTTGTTCATGTTAAGCCAAAGTTTCTTTGATATTGTCAACAGGAGAGACGACAGAACCGTCGAAAGAGACAGGAAGTTAGAAGTATTTTGGAGAAGGAGATTTTGTAAAAGTTGGGTTTTTAAAAGAAACTTGGAATTTCACAAAGTTATTTCATCCATCAGCGAGAATAAAATCGGAAAGATTAAGACGAGAGGCAATTAACCAGAAGTAAAAGTGGGAGTAGAATTGATATGAGTTTAAAGAATAAAGGGTCGAGTCATCGAATACGAGTGGATATATAGAGTTAGAGGTTCAGGTGAAGAAGATCATTAATGAAAAGTAGGAGATTAAGTACAGAAACCCTTTGAGGAACACGTTACACTATGACTTAAGTAAAAAGAATTGAGAATGATCGCCCCATCAATTCACTTATCAGCCGATATTGAGTCGATTATTTGAAAGAAGCTAGATATAAGTAGTCCAAAGTATGAAAGATTAAAAACCAAAGGAGTGGAGGAGCTTATTGGAAGAGCAGTGATCGCGTGCCATCTTCGGTCAATTAATGCCTTTGGAGATAATGTCAAGCGCTACACAACCAATAGAGATCTCTTACCCGTAGTTATCCTAAGAAAGCTTTGAAATAACCTTAATAAATTTCACGGTTAATAGGAATTATAGTATATTATATATCGCCAGTAGCTTTATCGTATATTAGCAACGAGAAGCCTAGTTTACTGGCGATCGGAGTGAGTTTTCCAGATGATCTAAGACCAGTGAGTTGAGAAAGGGTTTATCAACTAAGATCTTTTTAGATAGATACAAGTGAGAGCTTAACAGGGGACGATAATTGAAAGGATCAGAGCGGCTTCCTTTTTTCGTTAAATAGGATTTGGAGACATGGGAGAAGCATTCACCAACACTGAGGGTAGGGAAAGTGCTTAAGTATTGAGACTAATCGAGAATATAGTTTTTTTGTAGACAGCGATTATGGGTACCGAAGAGATTATTTTATGGCCTTTTCAGTTGGAGAATTAGCAAACATCAAATTTGATCTTAATTAATCGAATTAAAGATAGGAAGGTATTATACAGAATTTACAGAAGTTGCTTTATAGAGATGAAAGATTTGTCAGTAGGAAACCATAAGGAGGTTATATTTCAGCACTTTCCTTTGAATATGAAAGCCAGCATTTATGGCTCGTCCAAGATGATATCTAACCGTGCATACGATTTTCTAGTTGATGAAAATTAGCGAGAAGTGATTATGGAGAAATACTGAGAGATAATTTTTCCAATCTTCACGATTTATTTGCATTACTGTCTCTAGCTTTAAAATGGACCCCAGGTCTAGATATTCATGAAACTTCTATGAACTGTATAAGTAAAGAAAATTTAGTTATTATACTAATGGTGGAGGAATAATAAATAAAATTTTATCTGAAGAAGGAATGAATCCTGACTTCAATTATTACACATCAAACTAAGTAAATTACAAGGTCCCTCCTTACTTTTTAAAATATTTATATACTTCAATACATTTAAATCTTATTGAGAGTATGCCATTATGCTTATCATCTGCAAAACATGGAAACCTTTTATTTTAATTTAGTCCATGGTCTAAATATTTTATACATGAGGAACAGCCATTACACATTTATGACCTAAGAAATCGTTAACATTATATATAGTTCACACAATTAACAAGTCTTACCTGAAATTATCATTAATTAAAATTATACTAATTTTATTGATTTGAAACATGTCTTAAATGTTATTAATCGTTATTATTTTAACATATATTAATTATTATTATTATTGATTAGCATATTATTATTATGTGGATTGATTATTATGAAAATAATATAAGTAGTGATTATTAATTATTTATGTAATTCGAGACTTAAGGAATCAAAAAATTTTGATCGCTACAAATAATTTCCGGAGAGTTGAACGCCATGTACGTCTTCCTGTTCTACCAAGACCTTATTATATATAGTATTTTAGCAATAATATAGGTGATAATATTATATATATTATATATTTATATATACTAGGTAGTCATAGGCAAATAATACTATAATTAATAGGTGGGAAGTATTACTTTATACTATAATATATATATATATAATATATATATATTATATCTCACCTTATTATATATCATAAGTAGTGAGGGTATATATATACTCATTCTAGAGTGAGTACTCATATAGTATAATTGAGTATTATATATAGTGAGGACCGGTATATATATATAGGATAAAGTAGGTGAGGTATATGTATCTAAATACCTATATACTATGGAGGGGGAATGGACTGTCGAGTGAGGTGTAAGGTGTGAGTGAAGTAGGGTAAATAAACTACCCTCATATATAATCAACTATATATAGTCACTATATATATATAATATATATATAGTAACATATATATATATACTACCAATATAAGATATAACTCACTATACAATAATAATGAGATGAGCTGAGTGAGGTTATCACGTGGATAGAACTCAACGGCATACCTCAGATAGTGGGGTAATTTATAGTATCCTGATACTATATATACCTTATATTAAGTCCACAAATAATGAGCTTATTAGTGAAGGTATCATAGTATAAGTAGAGTATACACACTCATACTAGATTTCTCTTATCATATATGTAATAATTCACGGGCAGGTACTAATATTTATCCTGTATATATATTTATACGTTGAGTTATTTTATATATATACTTTTTATATATAATTATATATATATATATATAGTATATTACCGTTAGGGTATTATTATTTCATAATTATTAACACCTTATATATATATATATATATACTTATATTATAATTATATTCATAGTGATGAAAAATTTAATATTATAAAAAATATATAATAATAAAAATAAACTCGCTATATATACTATATATATATATATTATATTATTATATTATACTATTAATATAATGTGATATATGATCCAATTATTTACTATATAAATATATTATTGCATTATATATAGATATATATATGCGTTTATATTTATTTATTATATTATCATTATATATTATATATGTATATATATATATATATATATATATATATTATAATTATGATAATATTCCAAAATATAACTTTATATAAAATTTACCATACAATCAGTATATATATATATACAGTGATCTACTATTTTAGTAAATATCACCTCACAATTTATCTAGTTGTATATAACTAGTATATATATATATGATATATTCAAATATTTATATTATATTTTATTCTTATTGCTAAAAAATACTTAGCATATACGAAAGACACGGAGAGAGAGAGAGAAGAGAGGATATATAGATATTTTATATAAATATAGTTTATAATTTATACAATTAATTCGTCATCGAGAGATCAGGTTCTTTAGTCATAGTCAAAAAATTTGCCACTTATTTAATCACGTCATCAGTATTCTGTTCATCTTTGGCAAAAATTTTCATAATCTGTTTCCATCTACTTTAAATATATATATTATATAATGGTAAACATACAGGGTGTCTCACAAGTTATGTTTACAAGGTTCGGGTATCAACCATAACGTGGTTATTATCGTGTTTTAAGTATGAAATGTGTACAGAAATTAAAGTTCGATTATTTAATTCATTAAAGGAGGGGATGGGAATATTGGTTATGTTGTGTCTGCGACGGCGCATACTGAAAACCGCGCACATATTCATGAGAATGTCCGAATGGGCCATGAATATATTTTTTATGGCTTTGTGAATGCACATAAAAAAATGAGGAGGGCTCTTCCTCTCGACATTATTTGAAACGGTTGTTCGTTTCCCACGCATTGCACACCATAAACAACTAGACGTCCTCCGTGAGACATCATGTTGCCTACAAAAGCTGAAAACGTGTCATATGAAATATATTAGGTTAAATACATAGGTATATCCACCTAGTATTTGTAAAATATCGATACCACCTACAAAGGAATTAAATTAAAAATAACCTAATGCATGACCCTTTTAGATTATATTTGAATATGTAAGCCTAAATAAATAAGATCATGTGAATGTGTACAACCAGCTAATCATATGGAGGTTATGTCATAACCTACAAATGTGAGTGCGTAATAAAGTGTAAGTGAAACGTATAACTCCAGAGGGGTTTTGTTTAGTCAGAACCATACATTTGGAACATGTCACGTGACCAGAATACACAGGACATGTTGGAGGTGTACTTAAGTCATATTCACATTAGGAATGCCTCGCTTTAGAATGCGTGCAGAATATGGACAACGGGATTGTTTATTACTCCTAAATTAAACTACACTTACTTTGATGACCCCAGCATTGTTAGACACAACAAATGGCAAATTCCATAGAGTTTACAGACGGTTAAGGATACAAAACAGGATAGATAGTTTCAACGTTGAGGGTTGGTGTATATCGTATCCTTTGTATCAGAACATATTTTACGACGTCGAACTGGAACCGTTCTGAATATAACACCCACTTAGAAAATTTCACAAACCGTCCTCACCTATACACGGCAGGACTAGTTCGGGGTTAGGAATAATCAAAAAGGTATTACACGCATACAGACGAATTGTGATTTTATACAAAGATATCCATATAAGCGCACACATCTATGAGTATGGTTTTGCATCGTGGAGAACAACACACAAGCGCTGGGATTCCGTGGATTGAGATTGCCGATCTAAATGGGATATGATAGCTCTAACCCTTGGTTACTTTACACTCTGGAAAATAATCTTATGGACCAATGAATCCTGGCCTTACCTACTGACCAATAACAGTATGTATACAGGTGGAACTTCAGACATTTGGTTAGGAACAAACCACCAGGGTCTCAATACTCAGTCAATACGTTATTGGTGTGGTATACTCTAATAGTAGGATATATCGGAGCCTTACTGATTACTTCAGAGGGAAAATTTGATATATATAGGAACAATCAGCTCAACTCATTATATTTATTTATATTCATTTATCCTTTGCAGACCACGTCCTTGTTGACCTACTGAGTGATATACCTTTAAGTACACGACAGTTACGAAGAATTATTATTACTATATTAATAATAACATATTGAGGTTTATGCCCAGCACATGAGTGCAGCTATATATTGATGACGACCTACTCGACAGAACCTTTTCACGGAGAGGATGGGATCGGTAAAGTTATATATCTGTCCCATTTCATGGCTGCGTGTTATTTCACACATTATAACCGACTTAACACCTATTATATATCAATCTTAGGAGGACTACTTTCTGTGGGGGTAGTAATCTAAAACTATTATTCCGTGGTAACGACTGGTTTAATGACCCAGTAAACACTATCGAGTCCGAATGAATCTTCGCCGTCAAATAACTGACAACGGATGTAAGGAGTAGGATCAACTGGCTAATCACTATCATTATTTAGAGCATAGTACAATGGAATACCTGTTGACCATTAGAGGCTGAGGCATGTAATTATTGACACCTGGATGTGATAGTCGTCTTCGGTATTATCTTAACTATTTGAGTAAGATGACTTGTGGATTTAGTACTGTAATTTGAATGACTTGCTTGCGTTCTGTTGGTGTTGTCTTCATGTTTGGGGCAGTGGTCGTGTGGATACTAGTATTATCCATTTATGAGGCTAGTAAATTCTTGTTATGATACTATTGAAGCGAGGAGCAACAAATTACTTGAGAATGTATCATGATATTTACTAATGACTGTCTTGAATACCATGTTTTCCATTCACACCACCTTTTACACTGGTTGACACGCTCTCTAAAAAACTATTGTGTGGTCAGGAGCAACTCGAGACCGTTTCACGAGAAACGGTGGTACGATGGTAACTGGAGAGTATTTATTTAACGTCACCACAGAGTGCACTCGATTAGATCAAATGCAGGGCGTTCCATAGTTGTTTATCCCGTTGCTGTCTATTTGCGTGAAACACATTATACACACCCGGTATTAAAAAAAAAATGGCCGAGTTTAGAAGTAGCATCACCACCTCCAATTTTTACTGTACAAAACAATGAAACTATAAGGATATATACATATATCATCCATTCTCGAGCATATTCTCTTTATTAATGTTGTTGGCATTATTTTTAAATATTGCAGATGCGCAGACACCAACGTAACATATCGTATCCTCCTTAAAAAATTAAATAATCGAACTTATATTCTTACACATTTTTCATACTTTAAAACATATCGCGTACGGTGATACACCGCTGTAACATAACCCGTGAGACACCCTATATATACTATATATATATATATATATATAGTATATATATTATATATATATATTATATATATATATATATATAATGGGACTATATGAGGGTTATTTCTACAATACAATATTATATATATAGTATATATATATTATATATATATATATATATATATAATATATATATATATATAATATATATATATTAGTGTGAAATTATAATAATTATTATTAATTATTTATATATACACACTTCATTTTATTTAATATTTATTTTTCAGTATTATATATAATATATATATATATCCAACTCAATTTTGCTTCTTTCTCTTTTTCTTAATTCTTCAGAAAGTTCTGTCGGAAGCTTGCGTGTGGCGGTGCGGTGGCGGATCAAAAAGGTCTCGCACCGGCACCGCGGAAGCGAGCAGCCACGTAATTTTATTTCTTCCGGTGCATCAAACTCAAGCACCCGCAACTCTTTATTTTTTCTTTCCGTCTTACTCGCAGCCCACCAGGTCCGCTGAAATTTTGGATGCGCACCGAGAAAAAGAGAGCATCCAAAATGAGCAGCTCTGACAACGACACCACTCCCGAACCCGAGCACCCTCGAGTGCGTCAGCTCAACCTCCTCACTATGAATTGATCTGTCTATTTCACATTATAGTAAATACAAGAGAACAAGAGGAAGAAGCTAGCTGCAGATCAGACACGGGAGAGGAAATTTGGAAGAGAGGAGGAAATGTACGTGGAGAAGATAATGGTAGAAGAATATGAGGAAGGCTTTAAAAGAGATAGAACAAGAAAGAGTAAAGCACAGGAAGAGGATCGGAGTGGCTGAGTGTTGGAGTTGGTGGTCGGAGGATAAGCGGTAGTTGGTTTACCGAGTGAGGACGCTTGAGAAGGGAAGAGAATTCATTGAGATTTGCATGAGAACAATGAGTTTGGCAGAGAGGGAAAGGTACGCGGTATTATTAGGAGGACATTTTAAGAGCAATAATAATACCTGATCGGAAATTATAAAAAGTAAAGGAGTATGCAGGAAAGCTGTAATAATTAGGTAAAGACGGAGCTTATTTTACTCATGATTTGGACTTCTCTTATGGGCTTTGTTCGTAAACATACACGAAAGGAATATTGTAGATGTATTGTGTAGTGTGAGAGTGAAGAGGCTCGAGATGCCGAGACTGCAGAGAAGCAATTCAGTTACAGGTTATAGGTTTGTCACACAGCAAAAGAAGGAACGAACGAGTACCTCATTATTCACACGTTAATTTAGTATTATGGTTGCGGGAAGAAAATATGAAGCACTTATGGAATATGGCAAAGAAGAATTCTTTGTAGATCACATTTCATCGACCTGGCAAAAAGGCATTTAAGATTACAATTGCACCAAGGAAAATAGCCTATTGTGAGATTTGGAAATTATAAGAATTGGGATTGGGAGGTAGATTAAAGAAGGCCAAATGAAAGTATGTAAATGTAAAAAATTGCATGTTTGTAATGTTAGAACAATTCTGAAGTGAGCGAGAACGATAGATAGGTTTTGGGGTGAAAACAGGAGTGAAGCAGGGAAATATTTTATAGCCATCTGTTTATATTATATTATATAAACGATTATATATAAGCCGTGAGATAAGTGAGTTTGAGGAGAGACTGGGAAGAATTTGTAAGGTATGTACATAATGGCATATTTGTACCGGATATTACAAGATCTTTGCGCATGTTTATAGCGAGAGAGAGGAGACGATTCAAGAGGTGGTGGAGTTGTTTTTACTGAGGAGTTGGAGGAAGCAGGGATGAGGAAATGAACGTGAGCATGAGAGACGAGAGATATTAACAATAACAAGAGGAAATGAGGAGGGGATAAATGGGAGATGCCTTTGGTGATGAGAAGGGGAGGAGGTGGGATGGTGGTAAATAAACTGCAATTATCTCGGATTGGATGTTTTTTAAACAGAAGGGGAGGCAGAGTGGAGGAGAGATTAAACCGAAGAATGGAAAGGGACGCTCTGAGATTAGTATTATTGAAAGCCGTGTATACCCAGTGAGTAGAAAGGATTAACATTCGGAAATATTGAGGTTAAAAAAGTGATTTAACAGTATATTATAGCATTTATTCTGACTCCTACGTGCTTTGTACGGAGGCGGAAACATGAACAACTTACGAGATAGTATTAGAGGAAGAGTAGAGACTACACAGACGGCGGAGATTAAGGAAAAACTATGATTATGGTAAGAGTTTATGCATGAAGAGACAAGAATAAGGAATGAGTAATTAAGAGAAGATATAGGGGTGAAGAATGATGATACTGAATGATTTGGACACTGTGGTAGATTGAGAACTAAGGTGGGATTGACATCTTGAGAGGATTGGATCTAGGTAAACAAGACATTGTCCGAGATATGAATGTGGAATGGTTAATATACCAGAGGGCAGAAGATCAATGGGGAAGACCGAAGAAAAAAGATGGGCGGGTTCTGGAGTTTGTTGATATTTGGTCCTCTTCTAGATATTTATTAATGAAAATAAAGACGCAAAAAAGAGAACAGACAAAGAAATGTGAGGAATGATGATAAGCACAAGAAAAGAGGGACGCGTGGTGTGGTGCCGGGACTGACGAGGTTATGAAGAATAGCCTTCCTGGGAGAGGAGAAAGAAAAAGAAAAGGAGAAAGACGGAGCAAAATAATATAGTATATATAATAACACTAATATATATATATATCACTATATTAATATATATAGCCTAAAATTATTATAATATATATATATATAATATATATAATATTATAATATACTATATATATATATATTATATAAATATTAATAATATAGTATAATATATATATATATATAATTTTTAAAACAATAATAAAGAGGTAAGAGGACGGAACTAGTGGTGAGGAGAGTTAAGGATAATATATATATATAGTAATAATTATAGGTTTACTTACTTTAGATACTTTGATAAATATGAAATACTTAAGAGTAGTAATATAATATATTATATATATCATTTCCGGGATATAGTGAGCGTTATAATAATTCTAATTTTTTTTTAGTGTGAATGGCCATTACCACTTAGACTAGCTACTACATCAGTATCATCTAATATACTCTCCTATCAGTATTTTCCATTAAATTTACATTAAAAATTTATTAGAAAAGTTGAAAAAACAGTACCTAATTCATTTTTTTAAATAAAATAATAGAAAAATTTACTATTTAATAATCATCTTGGGCAACTGTTGCATCAAGAATGGTGAATGTTAAGAGTGATTTAATCTTTTATTAATTTATAAATTTGCATATTTTTATTATATAAAGAACATTTAATGAATGTGAAGCCCAAATTATAAATAAAAACTACAGTTTATTCAACTCAGACTTGCATTAAGAAAAATATTAAACTTTTTATTATTATTAAAATTCTATTATTTTCTGGTTTTTTGTTGTTTTTTTTTTAATTGATCCGCTTCCTTATTCCTCTAATTAGGATAGTCTGTTACTTAGTTAATAAATTTCTTTAATCATAAGTAGTTTGTTAAACATTTTATTGTTGTTACAACAACTAGTTTTGCAATTTCACTATTAAAACCCATTTTCCTTGATAATTAGGAAACAACTTGTGGATTTTATATAAATTTTAGTAATTGAGATTTTGGATACTTAAATTTATATCATTATAGTTCCTCTCTCTTCTTCGCTTTTCTCTCCCCTTCACTTTCTCCTTTCATCCCCTTCTCTCCCCCCATCTTTACATTTTCTTATATTCTTTCTTATTATTTTCCCCTCTTATCTTTTTTTTTTCTCCTGTTTCCATTCTATGTTTACTTTTGTTAGTATTTCATTTTTAAAACATTATTAATTATTATTATTATTATTATTTTTATTAATTTATTTTTATTTTAAAGAAATGATTCGCTTCTTTTAATGTTGGGAAACGTTGCTTTTGAGCATGAAATATTATCTCATTCTGGGAATCCTAGAAGGTTTTGTATTTTATTTATTTATTTTAATTTGCAAATTAATTATCTTAATTTATTTGAATATTATAACAGCTAAGGTTTTTTTTTTTTTTTTTTCATTTAATTCTGAATTCTCTTGTTTTATTTTTAGGCAGAGATTGGAATCCTAAAGAGGGCACTAGAACTGTAATAGAGGCTCATCTAAATAATCACAAATTATCTACCAATGTATTTCCCTTGATTAATTCTCCAAAATTTAATACTGAAGTTACATGGGAAGCTGAAAAACAGATTTTCAGAAGGTAGCTAGTGCTTGCGATATATTTGTTGTTATAATTCTTATTATTGTCATTCCTCCTAAAATTAGTCAATTTTAGAGCAGAATTGTCATTTTTGTATACCATTTTTGTTGTTTATTTTCACTATAATCCTCTTTTTTACTTTAATATAAAACTACTTTTGACATAAAATAAGGCTTCTGGGGGGACATTTTCTGTACTTTGAACCCATAGTTTTTTGTTTGTAGTTTTTACATGCCACCACTCATGATAGGAACTTTAAGGGTCCTTTTCATTTAAGGAGAGGGGTTACTTAAAAAAACTTATATTAGAATAAAAGGAAGGGTAAAACACCCACTCCATCCCTTGGGCCTAATTGAGTAATTCCCTCAGGTTTGAGGGTATCAGTAAATTTAGTGGGTCTTAATACAGAGAAAGATTGAATATTTCCTTAGGAAAAATTGATGTAAGTTAGTAAGGACGTGCCGCAAAAAACAGATTGTGGCCTTGAAATTGAGAGAAGGACACCACAGTAGAACAGGCCTCGAGTCCCCAATATATATTAATATGTGAAGATGTTTAAAGGAACCATTTACTTGCATTTGCAAATGGCAAAACAGTATGGTGGAGGTTTAATAAATGTAGAGGTTAATTCCCTCGAGCAACCCTGTTCATTAGTTATATCCTATAGTATTAAAGATATATTATGGGCTCATCAAATAGTACTACATCACCTTAGAAGAAATATAGATAGGGTCAAGGGAGTCAGAAAGTTAGAGTTATGAGTAACAAGTCTAATAGTTTCTTACAGCCTTTAGTACTCTAAACCCTATCCATAAGAAGGATTGAATTTAGAGTATCTCACCTCAAAATGTGATAATTCTAACAGTATTATTCCATACATGAGTTAGAGCGAATAAGACCCTTATACATTTGGAATAACTAAGCTGAGTACAGATAATTAAAATAAATAAATTCACTTGACATATACTGAACAGAATTCCCTTGTTATATCTTTATGAGAGCCTAATCTTAAGTAAACCAATAGAAGTGATTTTAATGTTTATCTCTCCAAGATAAATTTTATTTATATGATTCAGTTCCGCAAGAATGTTTATAGTTTTCTTCACAGGTGAGTTATGATAGAAGCCATTGAAGGGGTATATGGAAGGAAATGTATGGGCAGTGTTTATTTAGAGAGGGAGATGTCATGAAGATTAGTTGAGTTTTTAAAAGAGTTTGAATTTTTATACCAGATTGCTGTTAACCCACTGAGAATCCTGACCTGATTGGCAGGAAATTATATATTTGAGAATCTGAAAGTTGTTTTAAACTAGAGGCACTCTAGGTTCAAACTAAAGGAGGAGCAGAATTGATAATGTTGATGAATAGGAGGAGTTGGTCCTCAACATATTAAGAGGTTTGGGGATTAAACAATTAGTAAAAAAAAAAAAAGTTTTTAAGAAATTATATTTAAAAGTTATGTTCACCCCCCCCCACTCACAATTAGTCACTTTAAAGAAAAAAAAAAGATCGTCAATTTATTATTACTTTTATTTTGTTGGAGATAACAAGTAGCCGAAATGGAAATCTGATAAGAAGGCCAAAAAAAGAGACCAAAAAGATTAGCCTTTTCAGGATGTTTAACAACAGACCGAGTCAGAACGATAAAGTGGGGGGGTAAAATTTGAGCCTATATTATTATCAGTTATTAGAAGTATGGTTTTTTTGAGGCTGAGAGAGCAGAAAGTATACTTTATCAGGAGAACTAGAAAGAACAACGCGCACGTCTCCCTTTTAGTCGTAGAAGCACGCTTGCCTTTTTAAATAATCTCGCCTGCAATGATTCCAGGCAGATTTACGAAACGGTGATGCCAGTTAGAGCAATATGGTAGACATGAGAAAGTAAAAACACTAGTTCATCATATCACATATTATAATACAATCTCTTAATATATATCTCTAAAAAGTAAAAAAAAATCATATTGTAGTTTATATGTAAGAGTAATTATAATGATTGAAATATATATTATTCTTAATCAATATATTTGTTTAATTTTACCTTAATTATATAATATTTATATATTAATAGATAATCCAATTGGTTACTTTAATAATAATAATAAAGGTGAGGGGATAAAATTAGGGTTATTGGGGTTAAGTTGAGGAGAGAAAGGATACACATTTATTTATACTTATAAGCACATTAAAACATTTTCGTAATAGATTGATACAATTATTCATGCAGTTAATCCACAGGTGTTTAAACATATTGCAGAAAAGAATATGGATGAAAAAAAATTATCATACAATACACAAAAAACACCTAATATTTAAAAGAAAATATTCAACTTGAAGCTTATATAAGGACAATAAATATCTATAAATGGGTAACTCCTTACCCTGTGAAACATTATAAGAGTTTATTTTTTTACAGAGTGTCTATTCATCTGGAATAAACATCACTCCCTTGTTAATCCGTCGTGAGTTCAAGTAATAGATAATTAAATCATTAGTAATTAAAAAAGGTAAACTAAATCTAAGTCTACAATGACAACAAAACCAATTTTTAAGATATTTATAACTTATATATATATATATATACACTTATTAATATAAAAAGGTTTTTATTTTAAAAACCAAAAAGAGTGAATTTTGAATTTTTAAGTTATTTTAATTTAAAATTAATACTTATTTCCAATCCATGCCCTATTAACCTTAGATGCTATTATTACAACTTTCTTTGAGTTGATTGATATTTTTCAGGCAACTTGCTGTATTACCTTCCAGAGCCTGAATAGAACCGGTTTTATCGTCCCAAGATTAAAAGTTCACTTAGGGCAAGTTCCAATCTAGGCCTCCAAGAAAACCAATTATGCTATTTAATTTTTAGTACATTCTGTAAGTTAAGATAATTTATATCCTCTTGGGTTGAAACAAAAGATCAAAAATACATTTAATTGAACAAATAGAAAAGATTAGGAGACTAATTTAACCAATGGTAATCAGTTCAAATATAAAAAATTTTATATGTGGAGCCTCTACGACGCTCACTTGAGGCATTCAGAGCCAAGAAGGGTTCTCTATATAGTAATCACTCACAAACGCCTAGGGATCGTTACCGAGACATTTCAAACTGGAAGAAGGTAGTGAAAGAAAAAAATAATAAATAAATCAATCTAAAAATAATTTTTCTCTCCCCCCCCTCTCTTTCCTCTTCCTCATTCTTTTATACCTCTAAAGCCACCCACTTCAATATTCATTTTATAAACCAACATCCATCATAATCTGAGTTTCTATCAACGCATTCAAACTTTTGTAATTTTATTTTTCTTCTAATAATTGTGCCAAGAAAGGAGTCCTTCTTTGGTCAGTATATACACTTGTAGTACACTAAATTAAGTAATGGCAAATTACTTAATTTTAAATTCTTATGTCTACTCTGTTACTAACCTTGGATTTATGTAATCTTACTCCTATCACCAACAGACTCTTCCATCATTCATTTATATATCTTCTTAAAAAATAATATACCTTAGCTTGTGTACTTTATCTTATTAAAAACTTGATATTACTCTTAGTCTTTAAAATTGAGTTTAGATCTTCGACAATACCTCATTTTCATACAACCTGGACTTCAAATGACAATAGGAAAGCATTTATTCCTACTTTTATTAATCATTTAAGAGTCTATACAATATAACCTACCTGAGGACTAACACTCCCCTCATATTATCATACAAGATTCATCATCCCATATACACCTCACTAATTCCAATCTTTCCTTCAAGTTATTCATTGATTTACTACATATAATAACCCATGATTTATTGGAGAAGAGGCCTCATCGACTTCCACCACGACAGTAACACAGGTAGCGCAGGGGAACGGAATGAGACACTATCACGACACTACAACTTGACAATCCTAATTTCCTGCGCTGCCTACACCGATTCATCAGACGCGACAACACAATAAACAGGCTAGTGACCGATATATAGGTCGAAACCAGCGGAGGTGAGACACCCTGCATGGTGGTATTCGACACATGTGAGATAACATTCACACCTTAGTGAGAAGATTTCCCTTGAATTCTTTCTCGTCAATTATTACAACACTTGTGATTTAATTCAACTTTTACAAACTAATTGACTCAACAAAAGTCGATTCTGTCCCATCTTCTTTATTATTCTCTACTATACTATATATGTCATGAATCTTGATAGACTAGTCAAACACTTCTCTCCCACTCTCTCTCAATCAAGGAAAGTAGAGCACACTCATCTCACGAAATATTATTATTTTATATATACGAGTGTGACAGTTTCTATTACACCACATAGTATTCGGCAATGCAGATCTATGGAGCGTGAGAGGAGATGGAGCCGAGTGCATTTTGCCTAGGTGAGAGAGCTGTGTTTGTGTAGATTATATACTGTGTTGTATCACTTATATGTGCCGTGCCATATATTCTCACCCCACCGTATGCTATATATTGTGATACGAGGTCCATACACTCTCACACTGATGAAGTATGAGTGGAGTGAGTGACGTAGCATTATTAGTAAAATACTCATATATCGAGCTATAACGTGACTATAGTCAGTGAGGTATAAAGATACGATGTCCATACGTTATATTACTATAGGATACCGGCTCCAATCCTATTATCCGAGAGACTATATATATTATCATTTGTTATGTATATATATATATATATATTTATATATATATATATATATATATATATATATATATATATATATATATATATATATATAAATATATTTATTAAATATAAAGGGAAATACCTACTTATCTTATAGTAATTAGGGTATATATTCCCTACACTAGATCAAGTGATTCGTATAAGATAGTGAGATCTCATATATTTGTGAGTATATGTATGTATGTGTGCGCAAGTGTTTATGCATTTATTTTAGGGTATTATTGTTAAAAAATTTAAATTACGAAATTTCATAAGCAAATACAAACTCCTTAGATAAAGTGAGAGTAGACAGTATTAAGAGCTAGCCACTCAAAACAACCATGTTTTGCATGCCCTAATTAGAAATTGAAGAAATATCAGAGGTTACATAATATAAAATTCCACTTTTTTTCCTAGCGTGAGTTAATTGCCATATTGTGGGACGCCTTTCTAAATTAAAATAGTAATGAAGGGAGGGTAAAGCTGTCGGCATAGGAGACGATGTGACTTATGCAAATAATATTTTCTGAACTTAATTATAAGCAGGGAAAATATTTTACACATTTTATTGTTGGATTCTTATACACAGATACAGCTGATTTTTAATAATATTTTTCTTCTTTTTCTTTCCATATTTTAATTCCTTTAAAAGAGACTTCTTTTACTTTTTTTAATATAATCCTTTATTAGGATGTAGTAATAAAATGGTTGCCATGATGAAGTGCATATAAATTGATACTAATGTATTTCATTTGAGCATAAACTGACATTTACCATTGACTAACCCATATATTCATGTATATTGAAAGCATTTTCCACATTATACACTCACCTATTATAATGTACACCTATTTTCACTTCTACGCCCTCTGCCCAAACTCACTAACATTTCTCTCTGCAGACATTTCACTTTACTATAGACGTACGATCCACTTTTTCTTCACACAGTTTCCCAGCTACGGATCGATCTCCCCACACATATTACTCACCACTATTAACATCCGCTTAACCCAACTCGATTTACTTCATTTCCATCTCCTATTGGCTCCTTCATCGCATTTCCGGAATAAACCAAAGCTCAATAGTGTTTACTTTTTCTATCTTATTCTCCAGAGTCATTTAATAAATATTCTTGCTTAACAAAACTACTTTTATCTTTACACAACAACACAAACTGTATTATCTTTACTACCATTCCTTTATCATTTTAATCAGAGTGGTGCGTGCTCCACACCTAACACGTATCCCCTAAGATTTGATTACTATCATGAACACATATGTACTCAATAGATTATATTTCTGCGGTCTACTCTCACCTAAGACTCTAATTAGTTCTCTTGGCCCTACGGATACACTCAACATTAGCACAGGAATGAGATAGCCAACATATGGCTTACACGGGTCTCATGTTTAAGGAGCGCCTAAAGGGGCAATCATTGTAACACCTTAGTCCCTTTACATCCACCAACGATTTAATTGCCAACCAAGCCACCTTCACTGCCTTTACATCAAACTTTCCTACTACACTCTGCATCACCCGTTCCCATTTCATCCAACATATTTAAACTCAGACACTTGTTCCAGCTACTCAACCATCTAAACATAATTTCACACACCAAGGACTCCTCACTCACAACCATAACTTACTCCTATCTACGTTTACCTTTCAAACCCTTCCTTTTTACACACCCTGCCAAATCTCTGTACCAATCCTCTCAAACTCTCTTCAGATTCACCAACAAAACCAAATATCCACATATAATAGGTACGGCGCATCCTCCACTCCTCTTCCAATTTGGAATTAAAAATTACTCGTAAAGTATTCAAAGTGAAATAGAATATACTTTTTAAAAATATTAATTAATTCCAAAGCAGATCTATTCCTATATGACTTGAATATTGATTATTTCAAATGTTTTCATTTAATATGACATTTAGAATCGTTTAGCCTATCAGTGAATTCTACGAAGCCCAAATGCTGCTCAAGTGGTATTTTGTACGGCAGCTACGGATCGTTATGATGTGAAAATTGGCCCAAATATTACCGAGGTTTGGAGAAATATATAACTCTAATTTTCGCAAGTAGTTACAGACACAAAAACCTTTAATCACACATGCCAGTGCTAATAAGGAATCCATTAACTAGACACAGCTTTAATGTTTCTAATGAGTGCTATAGGGTGTGTGAATTAATCCCTAGGCTGCCTCTATTAGTCGCTCTATCCGTTAATGGTAATTCCATGTCAAACTAATAATTTGGGTTATTGTTATGGCCTAATAGTGTTAGTAAAGATACGAGTTAATGTGAAATTGAAATATTCAAACTTGATGTCACTTTGTGAGCTAGGTTATTAGCAAAGGATGATTATTAAAGTATAATGATGTATACTCACTTTGGTGTTTGTTTATATAGAGTAATCCTCACAAATTGTATTATAGATAGTGCATGATATTCCGAATATGCGTCACGCTGGTATCCGTACAAATCACCAAAAAACTTAAATTAAGCGATGTTGGTACCCACTGTATACTGCAAAAAAGGAGGGATTTGAAACCAAATGTCTGGGGTGGTGGGAAGAAATTGTGAGGGAGAGAGAGAGAGAATTTTCTCTTTTCGATGATCTTGTCAAAATAACTTAACAGTTCACTGCACTAGTTTTAAACGTTTTCAATTCTGAGTGATCAGACCTCCTGCACTAATTATTATGTGCTTTAATTAAAGGGAAATCTAGTAGCTGATGAAGCGGTTGAAATGTTTAACATCTGTAAAATTAGGCACCACAAATTATAAGAGGGATAGCACCACAAAACAACAATTTCCCAATTCCTCCCACCATTTATCCATCATATGTTCCCTTCACCTTCATCACCCTACTTGAGTCCATTTCATTCATACACGTTTACCCGTCAATCTTCTACTTGGCCTAGTTCTAATTACTACACCGTAAAACATGCATCTTCTGACCACGCGGTTGTGGAGCACTCGTTCAAAATTTTAGCCGACTTCTTCGCCCTCTTCAAAATTAACCCTAACATAAGACTGGGAACCGACTATCACCAACTCTTTGTATTAAATATACACCGACTCCGACCTTATTCAGAGAGAGTGCCTGACTCCGAACTCACCACCTTACTCTCTCACCAATTGCCGTCTCCCTAGACACTATCTTCTTCTTACAAACACTACGATCTCCCCGAACTCCGATCTCCGCTAGGTCCTGCTTTCTCTGAGTACAATTCAGATATCACACAATTGTCTATCTATTATTTCTTCATATTCATCTTCCCAACACTAACCACACTGTCACTTCCTTTATCTCAATTACGATACTTCTTTCACTACAAAAAACTTTATTTCCTGTTTGAGAATTCCTATTGATCCATACTCTTCCTTTACCATACCTTCTCATATTTCCTTCTTGTTCTCCCACATTAAAATCACCCCTAGCATCTCTACTTTCTCTCTTACTCTATATATTTACGTCTTGATATTCTTCTTAAGGGCACCTATTGAGAATACACTCCCAGCAAAATGGTTATAATTTACAGTTATTGACCACCAAAATTACCACACCTTAATCATCCCGTCACACAAATATTATTGTTTCTTCCAAATTTACATTCTTATCTCCAATGTCACTTTCCACCCTTTCATGAGATTCCATCCTTCTCTTCTTTCCTTGTGATCGCCACACTTCCAGCTGGTCGTTCTACTATCTGCTTTCACTCCTACCCCTCACACCTCAATTATATAAAGATCCCAGAGAAGTCCTTTAAACGTTCATTGAAACTACCCAAGATCCTTAATCCACACATTATATCGCCTAAATCACCACAATATGCTAATACCATTTGTCTCTTGAATTGTATCACGATTTGTTCCCTCCAGTAAATGCACACATCTCATATCTTCCCCAAAATCAACTCTACCAATCATCTTACACTTACTTTCAATCACCTCATACCTGGGGCATTCCAGGACAAATCACCCAAGCGTGTTAAACACTATGATTGAGATTTTTTGCCTTTTTATTGGCTTAACATTGTTAATTTATTTCTTTTAATGCTTTTCAGTTACAAGTTGAATAGGGTTCCTATAAAAATTGTGTGTTATGCCTTAGATGAAAAGAATGATCGTAAACCCCTTGGATATATAGTGTTACCACTGACATCTGCAGTTGAAGGAGTTGAGGTAGGTGTTTATGTATTTTGCTAATTATCATTTTTTTTTTAACATTTTCTAATTGAACTTTTTTAATATTGATTCTAATACTGAGAACATCGGTAGTTAATGCCAACTGCCTAACTAAAAACATTCAATTCTCCTACTACACATATCTTCAATGTTTCCCTTCCCATGTAGTAATTCTTGTTTTTTTAAAGAATATATTCCAGTTTAACGTGTAAATCCTCAGAGTTTAGATGCTGAAATTAATGAATTCATATTCACTAGTGAAATGATCAGAGACCTGTGGACGAAATTATTTAGCTAACAAAATCTTATTCACAAGATATCTTGTAGATGATCCCCTTCCTGTAACCATGTATGAGAAGGAATTCAAATGCACAGCTTCCCAATAAGTCTTTTATTATATTTTGACTAATAGTGAGCTTGAAGTGTAAAAGGTAAATATGTTGAAGGTAAAGTAGAAAAACCCCAGGGTACTCTTAAGATGTTTTGGAAATATGAATTGGGGATCAGATAGAGGAATTCTACTACATCTTAATAAAACTATTGTGGCGAAGAATAGATTTAATTTTGACTTTCTCAAAGAATAATCACAATTTTTGATCACTGACAAAAAACAGGGAATTTGACTGACTTTTGGAACTCTTAGTTGTGGAAGTGTGGACTTCTTAGTAACAAAAGCTTACAATTTCATTACTAACTAAGGAAAATATTTTGCTATTAACATTTACTGCACGAGCAAGATTGTCAAAATATGACCATCTAATGAGATTTATTTTATTAAATTATCTGATATTTTTTCTTACATTTAATGACTTTGTACAGAGGTAGGTTGAAAAAAAATCTCATGAAGACTTCACTTCATCTCAAATAGTTATTGTTACCCTCTAGCTTATAATTACAACTTAAGATTTTTATTTTTATTAGGTAAAAATGTACGTCTAAAATGCAATACAATTCCTATAATACTTCAACAGAGGTTTTAAGAGAAATTTCAATTTTTCAAACCGTCCAGTAATGCCAGAATAATAATTGTTAAAAATTGATGGATTCATGGATTGTGCTTAAACAATATTGAATTTTTATCTCGAATGAAACTGTCTTCTTGTAGTACTTTATTTATGACAACACTATATACAATATACAGTTATTTTGCACATTTAAATCAAAGCCAACACTAAGGTTGCTATTTTTACAATTTCTCTTATCATATAATCATGCCAATAAAAAAATGGTTTATTAACTCATTATTTGATATAAAATTAGTGTAATAATTACTGAATTGAACGTCAGACATATTTTATTTGAATTCCAGGATGTGAAAATAACTTCATAATGCAGTAGATGCTGCTGCAAAGGATTCTTATTATGTATATCTGTTACTTTAAAGTATTCAATCACTAAATTTAATATATTAATAGTACTGGATTGCAACTTAATAGAAAACACTTCGAGCCAACATAATTTTCCTTTATTTGCAATGAATGACCTTTTTTAAGGAAACTATCATATGCATGCCATAATTGTTTAACAACATTTATTCTAAAACATATTTTTATTTATTGCCCTACAATTTTTGATTATCAGAAAAATATTACAGCAAATTTGTTTTAATTTTTGTGACTTAAGTAATTGTACTTCTAAAAAATTTAACATTCTGATCAAAAACGTTTGTGACAAAAGTGTTTTATTTTCAAGACCTTATAGTTAATATTTTTACTTTGATACTTTCTTTGAAGGAAACAAAGCTTCACGACAGTAACTCAAGTAAATTAACTGTCCAAGAAAAAAAAATGTAAGATTCAGAAAAGAATCAAAGCAAGAATATTTTATAAATTAACCCTCGGGACTAGCCAAAAAAAAAAAAAAAATTTAGGCACACGTTGCTTGTTGTTGGACTAGGCTATGAAATTGTAATTTGCCATTTTAAGTGCTAAATAGTAATGAAAGACTAATAGTGCTAAATTCAATATAGTTGAAGTCTTATACTGTTAAATATACTGCATCAGTTATTTATATTAGGAATGTACCGATAGTATCGGTATCGGTAGTATCGGCCATTTTGGGGGGTATCGGTATCAGTTAATATGGCCGATACTTTTCTTTTTTGGATGAAAAATTATGAAAAACTTTTAGATTCAATAATAAATCTATTTTCGATATATATAGCTAGTACTAGGTTATTTATTTATTTATTTATTTTTTTTTTTTCCTTGGCTTCTTTTTAACTTAGATTTTTAGCGTTTCTCCAACGTGGGTTTTAGCGTAACATTTAATTTGGATAGCCATTATTATAATTTATACAGATTTAGCTTCCACTTTTTTTAGTTGATCAATAGTATTTTTTTTTCTTTTTTTGTATTTTCGCATTTTTTTTTTTTGTACGCCAAAAATTTTTTTTTTTCCTTGAGTGTGTGTGTGTGAGTATGCGAGTGTTTTTAAACTTTCTGGATTATTCATATTTTAGATATTTACTGTAAATAGGGTTTTAGCGTTTTAAAATTCAGGTTTAAATTTAGGTTTTGGTTATAGAAAGTAATTTTAACTAATTTTTCCTTTGGTTTTTAGTCTGTTTGCTTTTCTGTCTGTTTTTTTTAATGATGTATGTATGCCTGTATGATAGCAGATTTGCACAGGCGCTGGCTCTTCTATTGACTTTACCAACAACAGTGGCTTGCACTCTAATCCTCTTGCAATCGTGGATACCAAGCTCTGCTACTTCTGAACCCTAATTTTTTTGCTTCTTGTCTGAGACCCAGATGCTAAGATTCATTCTCCAACTCGTTTAATATATAAAACTAATAAACTTTTTATAATTTCCTTCTGAAGGGGGAGTAATGTGCCTATGTAAACATAAACCCTCCTGTATAAAACACTTCTCGAGAATCTCGAATCTTCCAACTTTGATGTTCCTGTGGCTTAAAAATCTTTCTTAACTTCTACTATATAATCTGTGTGGCTTCTTCTACTTGCTCTTCTAAACAGAACAGATTTCAATGAATTTTTTTGATTACCTTATTACTTCTTGTGCAACATTAAATATTCTCATCCAAATGCTGATGTCCTCTACTTAGGGGATTTCAATGCACACAACAGTGAATCTTGGGTTCCCCTCCTCATACTTATTTTAGTTGGGGAGGAAGCCGAATCATTCAGTATTCTTAAACGATCTGGAGCGACTAATTAAAGAACCTACAAACATTATCTGTATCGTCCCAACCAATTCTTGACACACTTGGACTTATATTTCACCACTAGTCCTTCTCTCTAATAAATACACCATCTTCGCTTCCCTTCGTTAAATCTGAACAACCTTATATCTCTTTAATTTAATACTTTCTCTCCAACAGCTCATCCTGCCCTATGTGGTTTTCTGGCACTTTTGATCGGGCCCGTTGGGGGGCAAATGCCGTTGGCTTCTACTGAACTATATATCTGGGAGTGAATGCTTGACACTGAAGACGCTTCAGCTTCCGGGATAAAGGGGGAGCTGTACATCGTTGATGGATGGGCGGTTCAATTCCTTCTCGACCTAAATCTTGTTTCTCTAAAATCCATGAGTTCGAGTCGGCTTTGTTCTCTGCCATTTTCAGTCTAAAGCCCAGTGCGTATCGGGGGTGTGGAAAAATTCTCGCTTCTCTTCTATCACTCTTGCTAAATTTTTCATTCAGCTAGAACCGTTGCTGGGTACTCTTACGACGAGCAAAGAGCGGGCTTTTCATTAAACGCAGCAAGTGGCCTTAACCTCCTTGGTTTCTCCCCTACTGACAAATCTTCTGGCTTCTTGCCAAACATGCCTAGCAACTTCTGTAAAATCATTATTTCCTCCTTTTTTCCACTGATGGTTCTGTTGCTAATACAACTTCTGTAAAAGGGCAATCTCTTCGGCCTCCTATTGTCCCCTAACTCAACCCTGGACGATTCTGGCTATCCTCATCCTCCTCCTTCTTTCCCCTCTCAGGTGTCCAATGCCTTTACCTGTGATTACATTTGAACGGAGATGCATAGGCTCCAGAAATATAATGAACGTTAGGAAGCGTGGGGGTCTCCCGGATGACAATTCCTCAATGATTTGAGGAACTGTGCTTTCGCGGTTGCTAGGACCTCGCCCCTCGTTCAGCTATATCTTCTATACCTCAAATACAGCACAATTCTTTCCCTCAGTGTTTGGAAGCGCGCATATGTCAACCTACCTACCGAAAAAAAGGAAGCCGCTCTGTTCCTCTACTATGCACCCTATAAGCCGCTCTCTCCCACTTGCTATTGCCATCTAAGAATCTTTGAAAAACCCTTCCAACTCTCCACTTCTTAAGACCATCTGGAGTCTCATTCCTTCTTTCAATCGCCAGTACAGGCTTTCGGCGCTCGAGATCTACTGCGATATACTTTTTCTTATTTACAGATTTATGGTTTTCGCTCTTAGGAACTACGGGAGACTTGCATGTTGGCGCTTGGACCAATATCCAAATACATTTGAGCAGGGTATGGGCACGCGTGCACTGCTCTCCAAGATCCCTCCTTTGGGGTTTCCTTCTTCTCTTTGCGTCACTGCTCTAGCTTTCTTTCAAATCGCGTAATATCCGGCTGTTTGTGATGGGGCGACTTCTTCTTCCTTTTCTGTCCATAGTGGTGTTCCTCAGGGTTCTGTATTATTCCTAACTTGTTCCCTGCTTTTCATTAATGATCTTCTCCACCTGCACCTCTAACTCTATACTCTATCCTCTCGTATGCCGATGAACTCGACCCTTCATTCTTCAACTCATTTCAATTCTGCTTACCTCTTTTACTTCTAGAATTGCCCTCTCGTCTTAATCTATTCTCGATGATCTGGAATAGAATTTCCGGTTGGGTCGTCTCAACAAGTTTTGAAATTTTAATTTCTTTTTTAAAAACCAACTTCTACAAATCTTCCTTCTCAAGATCACCGTAACCTTTCCATCTCTTTTGACGTATCTCTCATCGTCTCTAACCTGTGACAATATCTAACACGTCCTTCGACCTTAACATAAGACAAAAAAATGCCCTTTGAAACCCTCAATCAATCACATTACGGCTTATGCTAGGGCATGAGCATCAAAGAGAGACTGGGAGGTTCACTGTTTAGACTGGCTGAGACTGTGTATTTCCTGCTCTCAAGTACTCCAGCTATACGAGAGAGGGTCTCATCAGCCCCTTTATGGAGTACTGGCTCTCATGATCTGGGGGGGGCTCTGGTTTCAACCCGGCTTTTGGATGGTTTCGAGTCAAAGGCAAAAAGATTATAAACTTTTCTGCACTTTCTAGTTCACCTGACCCTCTACTCTTCGCTGCGGCGCACTCGCTTGGTGCGCTTTATTCTCTTTTCTAACTTTCCACTCCGTACTTATCCACCTTTAAGCCGCCCCTCGTGGCACAAAGGAGCTTGTGTCGGTACATGGTTTTGTGTTGATATTCAGTACTCCATGCTATTGCGCTGCGGTGCTTCCTTCTTTCCTGCCGCCTCTGTTTTGGAAATTCTCTTCCATCTTGTGTGTTCCTACTCAATTTAAATCTCCTCACTTTTAAAGCTGCGTCTATGCTCATCTGGCGTAATTTGCGTTAGATGAATTTTGAGGAGTTCATTCACCACCTCGCTTGCGGAAGGTTCTGCCCGTGAGCGGCGGTGGACAACTGTAAAAAAAAATAAAAGGTTCTAATAAGGAAATCATTAAGCTAGCTGAACCCCACAAGAATGGCATCATCCAACGGTGTGATCCACTTCTTAGAAAGCTATAAAAAGCAAACCGTGGAGCTTCTCGTCGTGACAAAAAAAAAAAAAAAAAGAATTCACAGAAGTGAAGCCGCCTTAATCAGCAACCCCTGGAAACAGCACTGATAGTGAGCGATGGTGGCTTTTTCAGCAAATAAACCTACTGAAGAGAAAGAGGATTTGATTTGTTCAGAACTTTCATAAAACCCTCAATTACCTTCAAAAGAGGAATCACAACCAAAGAAAACCCATCGAAAAAACTCGAAGAGACAGTTATCAAGGAGCCAAAGATAATTCAAATTTGCAATCTGTGAAAGAGGAAATGAGAGCTCTACAAAACATGGAGATGCTGCCTAAAGAAGAGAATCTTTTCATGTGGTGGCATGAAATGGGCCAAGGTTTTCAATATTTCAGTGCTTGCAGAGCAGAATATTATCAGCCTCTCCTCATCCGTCGAGAGCGCGCGTATTTCTATTGTAGGTGAGAATGTAAACACCGCCAAAAAGGACAGGTTCTCGCCAGATACCAGTGTAAGCTTAATGTTTTTGCATCAACAATTTGAGAATTTTTGAATTTGAATATTGATGATATCATCTTTATCTTAAAGAAGTTATATTATTATTATTTGTCATGTTTTTAAGTAATAGCGTTTTTTTATTTTGTCTTTCAGCTGATTAATTAAGGTCTCTCTTTCATTATTTTTATCTTTATATTATAGCTAGTTTAAGAATCTTCGTAAATTGTAATTATGTTAAAACATAAAGCTAGTAGCTAAGCTTTTGTTAATACTTCTGGAAAATGGAAAATGAATATTTTCTTAATTATATAAATAAGTAAGAATTATAATATTATAGTGAAAAATTATTTTTTCCTTTAAAGATCAATTTTAATTATAAATAAAAATACAATAATAAACAAGAAAATGATGAAAATACCTACTAAGTATTTTTGTACAGGGAATGAAATCCTGAATTGCCTAGCAGTACACAAGAATAGTACATGACTGCTGGGATTATTTTATTATATTAATTAAAGTATCGGTATCGGCACTTAAAAAAAATAGAGTATCGGTATCGGCCTCTTTTCTGGTATCGGTACATCCCTAATTTATATTATTAAAAGTTTCAATTCTTGAGAAATTGAGTTTGCCTTAAAATGGCGTTTTCTAATTATATTGACGGTTGAATGGAATAAGAGAGCATAAGTGCCATTTTTTATAGGTCCTTCTTTTCTTTACATATCTCTTCTGTAAAGTTACTAAATGGTCGTTTTTGACCTTCAGTCTGTCGAGCATAGATTTATATCTATGCTTGAAATGGTAAAACCCATAAAAGACAATTTTCTAGCTACATAAGAGATTTTTAGAGAGAGAAAAAAGCTCTTTCAAAAATTGTCCCTTACGCCCGCTTCTGTTCAATACAATATAGAAAAATTTACAAGCATTCATGAGATAAGCTTTGTTTATTCTTTTTAATTTGCTTTCATAATTTAGAGAGTTAAATTTTTTTTCTTTTAAAGGGTGATTCAAAGTGGTATAAACTTCTTGGTGGGCCAAAAGGAAGCTACAAAACACCCCCAAGTATTTTATTGCGACTTCATATGGAAGCTATGAAATTAGAACATAATCAGGTAATTTAAAATAGTTTGTAATATGTCAGGTTTTAATTAATTTATTTAATTAATTATTATTATTATTATTATTATTATTATTATTATTATTATTATTATCATCATTATCATCATTATCATCATCATCTTTCTTCATCTTCTTTCTTCATCTTCTTTCTTCATCTTTCTTCATCTTCTTTCTTCATCTTCTTTCTTCATCTTCTTTCTTCATCTTCTTTCTTCATCTTCTTTCTTCATCTTCTTTCTTCATCTTCTTTTCTTCTTCTTCTTCTTCTTCTTCTTCTTCTTCTTCTTCTTCTTCTTCTTCTTCTTCTTTCTGTTTCTTCTCTTTTCTCTCTCTCCTTCTTCCTTCTTCTCTCT
>JABUQX010011298.1:22500-42500 GCA_015478945.1 Trachelipus rathkii | reverse complement strand
CAGACTGGGTCAGAAATCAATTATTTCATGACATATTATTACTAAATACATGAAAAAGAAGATGATGATGATTTGTGGACTGATGTTTCTGAAAATGATAGCCAAGAATCGTTGAACTCCATGTTACAAGTTAAGACCCTCTTGAACAGAGTTGAGTATTACCTTGGCAGGTTGCAACAAGTATTTTCCCACGATGAAGGGGAAGACGTTAGCTCTGTATCGTTCCATTTCCTCTGTTTTCTAGGTGATGGACGATTCTGTGTTAAAAAGTCTGTGGTCACAGAAACTGTCCCTGCTTCCCAAATATTCTTTGGGCCAATAGAGAATACTTTGGCAGCAGGAAAATCAATTAAAATTGACAACCAGACCATGCAACAAACACGCATGCTCTGGGAGCAATTTCAAAAAAAATACAAATAGTCATATTTGTTAAAACCTATTCAAGGAGGGGGTGTAGGGGATTTAAACCAATTCAAGGAGGGGTGTAGAACATGTCAACTTATTCTAGGAGGGAGGGGGGTTATCCAGCACTGGCACATTCCCTTATACATTCCATCAGAAGAGCTCAAGAAATCTGAGGTAAAAAAAAAATTTTTTTAATTAAATTTAACTATTTTTTTTTTTTTTTTTTATTAATATCTAGTAATTGAGACCTTCAAACATATGTATATGCGAAATAATACATATGGGCACTCTAAAGGGAGTTTTTGAAGGTGGTCTTTTTTTTAAGTTACATGGTCTTTTTTTATGAATTGTGGTCTTTTTTTGTTTACCACTTTGGGGTCAAATAATTTCCAAAGTTTTCAAGCAAAACAAATAATTTTACAGGGCTATATAGCCTAGGACTAGCCATTGCAGGAAATGATTATAAAAGTCTGATATGTAAAATAGTTTAATAATTATAGGCAAAAAAAAAAAAATGGTCTCTTTTTTATGTAACAGCACTATATATATATATATATATATATATATATATAAGATATTATATATACTATATATATATATATATATATATATATATATATATATATATATATATATATATATATATATATATATATATATATATTTTGATCTGCAAAACATATGGTATGGATAAATTAAACTATCAAAATTAATATTCATGATTATCTGCCATACTTATATAAGTCGAATATCTAACATTAATATATGGAACCCCATCCATGAATTACATTAAATCTTCATCTCTATCCATGAAGTCTAAGATCTCTTCATTTATTTATTTTATTTATTTTTTGGTTAACTAATATTTCTATTTTTTAATGTTAATATTTAATTTGTCAGAATGTGTTGTTGATCCTCGGAATTTGATGTTGATCCTCGGAATTTGTTCTATTTAATTATATAAACTTTATTAACTTCCACATTAATCTAATTTTTTTTTTTTTTTATAGATGACATTATCCGCAAAATTTTCTTTTCTATAATGAAGAGATTTCATTTCCATAAGTTAAGAATTGTTTTTCCATTAATAGGTTTATCATCATTCTTCTTTGTATTCTATTTTTGCTTTTACAAGACAAATGAATTTATTGTTAAGGATCAGAAAATATTTCAGTAAGTATATATCAGTATATATTTTCTTTTTTGTATCATAAATGTAAAAATTATTGGTGCAATAAATTCATTATACCTTATGCAATATTACATTATGAGTGTAGATCATATGATGATTATTTATGAAAATTTATGAAATAGGTAATTTAAGCATTACACTAGCTATAGCTATATATTGTAACATTCTTTTACAGAATATATAATATATATATTATATATATTATATATAGTATATTATATTATATATATAATTATATATATATATATTATATTATAAAATATATATATATATATATATATATATATATATATATATATATATATATTATATATATATATATATATATATATATATATATATAATATATATATATATAATATATATTATATAATATATATATATATATATAATATATATATATATATATATACCACATGGGAAAAAGAGATATATATATAATACAGATATATATATATACTATGTATATATATACATTATATATATATATCCGTATATAAGCTGGGAGATAGATGTGATATATTATATATATATAATAATATATATATATATTATATAATATATATATTATATAATATATATATATATATAATATATTATATATATATTTATATTTAGTGATGCACCGGAGAGTAATTTTGGCCGGAGGCCGGAGAGCCGGAGGCCGGAGAATGAAAATTTTAATTCCGGCCGGAGGCCGGAGTCTCCGGCCGGAGAATAAAAATCCCATTTATACTTACCTTATATATATATATATATATATATATATATATATATATATATATATATATATATATATATATAAATTATATTTATGTATATATATATATATATATAATATATATATAATATATATATATATATAATATATATATATATATATATAGCAAACAAAATTATTAAGAAAATTCTGAAAGAGTGCATAATTTGTAGAAAGCTTCATGCAAGGCCAACTGAACAACTGATGGTAAATTTGCACACTGATAGACTTGAAAGTGGCATACTTCCTTTTACGAGAAAACCCAAAGAAAGGTTCAAAATATTATAGCACAAAACTTTTACTGGATTATCTTGAAAAGAAACATAAAACCACATATTTGAAGATAAATATCTGAATCTTCATGAGGAAAAGTGGCAGAAAAAAGAAAACATTGTATCACAGACACAGCAGATGATGATCCATGTCCATCCATATCATCAACTTCTACCTCTATTAAAAAAAGATTTCTTCAGCCTGCACTGTTTGAAATAACAGAAAACAAAGATTTGAGACATTAATGATAGAAAAAGCACAGAAATTCATTTCAAATTTGGGGAAATGATTGCTGTGGACAATCTGCCATTTCTTTTGTAGAAGACATTGGGATTAAGAGGTTAATAAATCCCGTTGCCACAATAAAATTATTCCATCAAGGAGGTACTTTGTAGAAAGAGATTATCCCAACAATATATAAAAGGGTAAAAAACAAAATAACACTTCAACTGCAAGAAATTCCAGCAATATCATAAACGTCAGATATTTGACTTACTCATATTAGTCATATAACAATGAAGGCTTTATAAGTATGTCAGGGCATTGGATTGATAAAGATTTTCAAAGGAATGGAACTTACAAATAGTAGTACTGTTTTCTCATTCAGCAGCAAATATATGTCTAAAATGTGAGAAAATACTTAAGAGCTGGGATTTAAAAAAAGAAAATATTCATATTGTCCTAACAGATAATGCATCAAACATTATACAAAAGGTATGAGAGGGACAGGTGTTATAAATGAGACATTGTTTTATTTATTCCTTACAACTAGTAATACATGATGCTATATTTCTCACAAAATGCAATTAAATTTAATTACTTTATGTAGAAAAATTGTAGGTCATTTTAGTAGCATCACCAATTGCTCAACTAAGTAACTGAAATGTAAAAAATCTTCAAAATTTGTCAATACAAAAGCTATCCAAGTGTCGAAACAAGATGCGAAAATTCATCATATTATAAAATGCAAAGGATCATAGAACAAAAAATTGCAATTACTATATATTTTCAAATTCGAAAAAACAAGCTAGATATCTTAAATGCAAAATCACTGGAAGCTTAATGGAGAATATATTTAGATTGCAACAACCATTTGAAGAATTAACTAACATTCAATTGATGATATGTAGATTTATCTTTTGTTATAACTGCAGTAATGCACTGCAAAAAATATTAGCAAAAACTTGAAGATAGCGTGTAAAAAACTATGGAAAGACAAACTTTAAATTTTGTTGAAGGAACGTTTTTGGTACCATTAAAGAGAAGAACTTGTACTTGAACAGTTCTTTTAATTTTTTTGCAACAGTTCTAAATCCACAATCCAAATTAGCTCCCTTTGATATTATTGATTCAGAATAAAATAAAATTTAGTCAAAAAGAAGTAAAACTTTTTATGAAAGCTAAAGATAATACATTAAGTTCAGATTCTGATGGAACAAAATGATGCATAAAAATATCAGTCTCATACAGCATTCACAAAAAGGAATTTTGAAAATGGAAACGCAGTTATTGAAAGGAAACACATTCAATTTCAGGAAAGTTACTTTGGATGACATGATCCAAGAAAATCGTCAGAAAAAATTGAAGAATATCAGGCATATAATCCAACCAAGTGGAAACTGATCAAAGGAGGAAAAACAAGTTAAAAATGTAAACAGAAGAAGCAGCAGTGAGAGAAACAACAAGAATTAGATTAATACTATTCAACTACTGTGGTTAAAATATTTAGCACAACCCTCATGGAACGAAAATCGGTGCTTATTCACTGTGTATGGTGGAAGAAAGGAAAAGCTCTTTATTCCTGATTGCATCTTACCTGAATTGGCTAGGAAATATCTCTGCTTCACCTTCAAGTGTATTTAGCGAGAGAATGTTTATCAAAGCAGGAAATATTTATACAAGTAAAAGAAATCGTCTTTTTCCAACACTAGCTGATCAGCTCCTGTTTCTTCATCATAATTTAAGAGCATTTGATTTTTAAATATTAGAGAATGGGTACCTAAATAGCAATGCATAAGGTATTTAACTTCCTTTCACTGACTTTGTGTTTAACAATATAATTTAATTTTCTCAAAAAAATTCTATTGTGATACTCGATACAGTATCGATAATAGCTTGGTACATGCCACTTTATAAGTATATATATATATATATATATTATATATTATATAATATATATATATATATATATATATATATATATATATATATTATATATATATAATTATATATATATTAATATATATATATATATATATATATATCTTGATTTAAATACATTATATACGTTGATATATTATTGAACAATTAATTGAAGGAGTTTATTAAAACTTAAAGCTCTTTATAATTAAAGATTAAGATATATAGTTTCATAATTTTTTTGTCTTGTGGTCAGGATTTATGCATTTGTAGTTTAAAAGTACTATTAACAATTTCATTTGAATATTTCTGTATTGCTTTTTTGAAGCTATTTTATCAAAAGTGTATTTTTTGTTAGGAGTAGTCATTTTGGAAATCAAACCCTTTTAAGTTGTTTATCAAAATAATAAGTCAATTTAGTAAATGGTGTCATATAGGCCTATTCATATTATTATATATTATTATAGTTATAATATTAGTTATTAGTTTGACCTAATATTATCACTACATAAAATATTAAAATAAATATGAAAGATGAAAATTAAATTTGCAACGCAAGGAAAAACTTGGAAAATCTTTCGTCTTTCATTAAATGTCTCATTATTAATTTCAATGAATTATAACTATTTTTATTTCAAAACTACCTTTTAAAAATATAGATCTCCGCCGCGGAGAAAGCCGGAGACTAGTGGTCTCCGGCCGGAACCGGAGATCTTAAAAAAGGCCGGAACTCCGGCCAAGCGGAGCCGGAGCGGAGATCGTGCATCCCTATATATAATTAATATAAGCCACTACCACCTGAGCTCTCCAAGAAAATTTGCTAACCTCAATTATATCATCGTCAAGAAGTCTTTTCACCTCCGACTTGATAAACTCCGAGTCATGCATCGAATACTTCCTCGACTTTGTCGCAATAGGGTGGCAATCTTTGCTTAAATTTGTAAACACTCTAGGAGGTATTACAGATAAATGTGCTAACACGCACAATTCTATCTCACCTTCACTTCCCCCATATGACAATATTACTTTAGAATGCCTTTTCAAAAATGGATTACCCAGTATCATATCAGTACAAAGCCCAGGTAATACAAGAAACTCTGTATTCGCGTAACATTTACCCATTGCTTCCACATCAGCTACGCATTTCCATCTTACCTCAGCTTTCAAACCTATCGATGCCATTGATATCTCTTTCTTATAACTACTAGTGTTTATTCCCAATTTCTTTACCATTTCAAAAGATATAAAATTCTCAGAACTACCAGTGTCTAAAAGAGCCCTCATTTCAAAATCCATAATCCTTACTAATAAGATTGAACCTTTTACTGATTCCAAAGCACTTGCCAAAACAGAAGCCACAGTCTTCTCATTTTTTTTAACATTACAAACTTTCGCAAAATGACCTTTCTTCTGACACTTAAAACAGATAACTTCTTTTGCAGGACACAATTCTCTAAAATGAAAAGAACCACCACAAAAGAAACAACGCTTCTTCTTTACAACTGCACACAAAACTTCATTAATAACTTCATCACAATCTTTATTACTTTCTGAAGAAATCGAGTAAGACTCCCCATCCTTAATATACCTTTTAGCATCGTTCTTAGCCATTTCTAGAGCTCTACCTAAATCCAAGGCAGAACAAAGCGACAATGATTTATTCTCAAGCAATCTCGCCCTTATTTCATTTGAATTCAAACCAGTGATCAAGGCGTCTCTCACATAAGTATTTTTATTCTATTCAGCAGACACAGAACAAAAGTTACAGTCGATTGTAAGATTAAGCAATCTTCTAAAATATTCATCTATGCCTTCCTCCACTCCTTGTTTTGTTGTTAAAAGATTATGCCTAGCAACCACCTCATTCACAGGTTTTATGAAAGCATCTTTAAGTTTTCCTATGGCTTCCTCAAAATTCCCACAATCCGAAATAATTTCGAAATTGTCTGCAGACAAACAATTCGCCAGTATGCCAATAAGATCATTCTCATTAGCCTTCTTTAATGAATTCTTGTACCTTTCGAAAATAAATAACCAATGTTTGAATGCCTTATTCGCTCCTTTATCATTTGGAGAAACCTCAAATCTAGAAGGTCGTAATCCCTTTTCAGAAGACATTTCAAACAATAAAATTTTAGTTGAATAAATTGTAATAACCAAAGTCTTGTCAAGAACGTAGGCTTTATTCAACTAAATTTTGAAAGTCTATACAGTACAGAATCTATCAATAGACTGAATATAATACTCAGTTCTAAAGCTAAATCAATCAATACAAATTAATATCAATATAAGTAGCACCACAAATAATATAACTATATATTTTTATTATTATTATTATTATTATTATTATTATTATTATTATTATTATTATTATTATTATTATTATTATTATTATTATTATTATTGAGTTTTAATATTATCCAAAATTCTTAATATTTGTTCAATTAATCGGCAAAAATTGATGATGATGATTGAGAAAAAATATTCCAATTTTGCAGATGACGATTAATCATCCCCACACACACACACATACACACACACACACACATATATATATATATATATATATATATATATATATATATATATATATACTATATATATAATTATATATATATATATTATATATATATTATATATATATATATATATATATATACATATATATAATAATATTATATATATATAAAATTTCTATGACATATGATTGGACGGTCATCGAGTAAAGACGCAGTAAAACCAGAAGGGAAGCGAAAAAGAGAAACATCAGAGGGAAGACTGGGGAAGAATGAGAAAGATCTTGGAGTGTTATTGGAAAGTACAAAGAAAATTCTGAGAAGGCAGCAACATTTGCTTTGAGAATTGTGTTTTCAGAAGAGAGTGTATTTAAGTTTCAAGTTTTGGTTTGAATAACTAGTAAAAAATATGTTTTAATGATTCGAAATTTCAAAATTTTAAAAATTAATTAATTTTTAAGTAATATCGTTTAAAAATCTGAGATGGAGAAGCAACAATATTTTCGGCAACATTTCTTTTAATAATTTTGAATGAGATTTTAAAACAAACAAAATTTTTTTGGAAACTTTATATTCTACGAATTGTGGACAGAGCCTTTTGGTGTGAAGCTGCAAATCTCAAAGTCATCGTTCGAGTCATATGAAGATTTCTCTTCGTCTGGTAGCAAGGGGCTGAAAACCCCCTTCTATCATAATTTCATTTTCATGAATGGTGTTGATAAGATTAAACCCTTATCAGTCACCAACGCCACCCTGCACCTGTGCGGGATATGGTGATATGTTTAAAATAAATAAATAAAATATATATATATATATATATATATATATATATATATATATATATATATATATATATATATATATATATATATAATATATATATATATATATAATATATATATATATATATATATACCAGTATATAATTTCTTATAAATCTAATTATAATTAATCATTAAAGAAAGGAATATAATTTATGACAATCCTTTTCATTTTAAATATAACTGTAATTAAATCTGATGATTCAAACTTTGTTTATAGATTTTACCTTTTTTTATTTGTGTTAATTTCTTTTTCCCCATTTATATTGAAGGAAATTAGTTGAAGCCAGTTTAAAAAGAGATGACTTGTATTATAAAAATAAAAAGTAAAGTAATATGATATTATTTGGTCATTTTATATGCTCTTTCTGGTGGTGGAAGGTGAAGGCTTTATCGTTAAGTACTTGTTTTTTTTAAACTTACCCTTGTGGTTAGAATAATTCATCGAAAGTTGAAATTATTTCACAGATTGTTTCCTATGTGGTTGTACTTGTTTATAATATTTTACTTGTATTCTAATTTTAAACTTTAAAAAGAATAGTTTTATGACATCAATGGTTTAGTAGTAAAGATTGTTGAAGTTCTATGTGGTAGTTTTTTCACCTTTTCGTCTTGTTATCTTGTGCCTTTGTGTGGTATTTTATTGTTCTATTATTATTATTATTTTATTATATTATTTTTATTATTATTATTATTATTATTATTATTATATTATTTTATTATTATTATTATTATTATTATTATTATTATTAATGTAGAAATTGTCACAGTAGTTTTACTATTATGGAATGTATATTTATTTATGCTTCTAGTTTTAATTTCATTGAATAAGGGAAAATGAAAACATTAAATTCTACTTCGAGGAATAAGATTCACAGGATTGTGCACATATACATTTAAAAAAATTTTTTTTTTGATTAATATGAACTAAAGATGATTATTTTAGAATATATTTCACAGTTTTGGAGATATCAAAGTCCAAAAGCCAAAATACATGAATGTCAAGGAGTCAAAAAATAATTAATGATTATATACTGTGATTTTGTGATTATTGAAATAAAAAATAACCCATCATTTTTCAGATTTAAAATTGAAATTGATAAATAATTTCATTGGGGAACAATTTATTATTTTTGTTTTACAAAAGGGAAAATATTTGATCCTAATAGAATTTTTCAGTCTAAATTCAAATATGTGAGTAGTTTTCCTCCAACACCCCTTTTTTTTTTTTTTTTTTTTTATTATTTTGTAATACAAGTTAGTGGGTTTAAATGTGTTTATTTACATACATACATGACAATATTCAACTTTGCCTACAATCCCCACAAGGGGTATTTGATTCTTATGGTGTTATGGTCGAGTATTACAACTTAAGACATAACATAGGTGATAATAACCAATATAGATTTGCTTCTCAAACTTCAGCTGTTCTAACTCGTATTTCTTGCCAATCTAGGATGGATTTTCCTGGATGGGTCACATGAAACCTATGCTGAATTACAATTTTAAAAAAATTAACTCAATCTCAATCTAACAAAGACATTATTATTTTACTCTCCTTCTCAATGCCTTCCTGTCGTTATGCAGTGGACAACGATAAACATCTGGTTGAACATAAACAATCTTGGAAAACCTCATATTACACAGTTGCTAAGGTGGCCTCAAAAAAAAGCTGGGAGTTCTGTTCAGATTGCGGAAATTTTTTCTTCCTAACAGTTACTCCTATTATACAAGCGTCTTATCCACCCTTGTATGGAATACTGTTCTACATCTGAGATGGTCTCCAATTCCCACCCCTCTTTTGGATAGGTGTTGAGTCTAAGGCTAAAAGATAATAAATTGTTACTCTAACTTTCAAACTACCTTGACCTTCTATCTCTGTGACGTGACGGTGGGTGCTATCTGCTTTACTATAGGTACTACAATGGCAAGAGCTAAAGGGCGTGACCTCACACATTCCATCCCACCATTGCGTCGCTCTCATAGCACAAGAGGTGCCCTGCTTTCTCATAAATCTGTGTGAATACATTCAAGACCTCAGATCTTCTAACTACTCGTGACCTCAAAGTATATAACAAATTGTTTTACATATACTAGTTATCGGAAAAAATACATAAAATATCGAAAAAAATCCATAAAAATATTCATTGTACAAAAACTGTGGGTGATAGAAAAATTCTGATTGCATATTTGAATTCATTGTGAAAAAAGTGACATTAAGAACACTGAACTTTTTGTGTGATCATTTAAAATATTGTTTTCCGAACATTATGATCATTAGGAAAAATAAGTAAAATTCTGAAAAAGGAATACTTAAAAAAATGTCTTTGTACAAAAATGTGGATGATGTAAAAATCCTGACTGCATATTCCAATTCATTGTGTGAAGTTCCTTTAGAAACACATTAAATATTTCATGTGCCTAAAACTGTGTTTACAAAATATTGCTTAAAGATAATTCCATCTATTTCTTCAAATTTTATATGCAGCATACTATGAATGGCATCTTTTTTTTGAGATTTACTGTTTACTGATAAAGTTGTTTTTGTGAGAAATGGCAAGAAAGTAAACAATGTTTAATGCTGGTCTTCAACAAACTCATTTACATTCCCCTTAAGAAGGAAGTTTTTCTTATATATTGATTGAGTTTGATTAGAGAAAGTATTTAATGCCCATTGTTTTTAATTACCTTACCAGGAGGACTTCAATGTGTGTAGTTCATTTTGGTAAGAACAATACCTCAATATGTAAAGGTGGGGAAAGGGTAGTGTGTTTTCTAAAATTTCAGCAAAACAGGAATTTTGAGAGTAATGATTTCCTGAATATTGGATAAAATGTTGAATGATGATGATTAAAGGAATTATCTGTGAAAGCTAAATCTTTTTATATCCCACTAATAAAATTGTTGTTTTATATACAATAAATTGTTAAATATCATTTAAGATATGGAATTACTAACTAGTTTTCACTAACAAATCATTCATTTAAAGAAATGGTAGATAATTGAGTACTTTTAGTTTGACAATTTTTTTTCTTCTTTTCATTTAATGCTTCTTTTAAAACTGTGATAATGATTATATTTATTTAAAGTAAGAAAGAATGTAACCTTTCAAGTGTACGGATTTAGTTATTTAGTGTTGTAATTTTTTAGTTTCTGTCTTCAAAGTGTTGATATTAAATTCATTCTTCACAAGTTCTAATTTAAGTAGTTAACAAAGAGACAAATTGGGGGAAAGAGAAAAAAAATTTCTTTTGGATGTTTAATTATCTATCACCTAAATAATAATAACTTAATAATCAATAATAATAATAATAATAATAATAATAATAATAATAATAATAATAATAATAATAATAATAATAATAATAATAATAATATTATTATTATTATTATTATATTATTATTATTATATTATTATTATTATTATTATTATTATTATTATATTATTATTATATTATTTATTATTAATTATTATTATTATATTACTCTACCAGTATTTTTTCTTTTCTTTTTTCTTTTTATGAAGACCTTCGCACTTGGCATGCATCCATCCTAAAGTGAATGAAGAGTCACATTTGGCTAATGTGGTTTCCAATGAGGAGGTTTTAATCTGCAATGAGGAAAAAGATTGGGTTGTTGTTAATGGATATGAAAGCGCAGTCAATTACTAAAGAGCTTTCAGAGAAAATGGTCCTCCCTTGTACTTTTTCACAGGTATTTCATTTTTCATTAAAGAAATAACAACGATCTATATATATATATAATCTACTCATAATATAATATTATACTATATTTATATTATAATTAATTATATATTTATATAATATATATATATAATATATATATATATAACTTATATATAATTATATATATAATATTATATGTATATATATATATATTATATATATATATTATATTCTTCTCATTCACTACACTTTTTTTTTCCTCCAAGATTTGGGAGCAAGGTGCGTTACATGCATCGAAAAGAAAAGCAGTAGGAGAATAGGACAAAAGTTGAAAAGAAAGACCCAGCTTTACCGCCCCCTCTGTACCTTAAATTAAGTAAGGACAACTATAAAAAAATAATAGAAAAAATCAACCAACTTCAAAATCCGACGACGGATCCTCACTTGGTAAATCGTCAGTGTAGGGTTTCATCCCTTGGCCCAGGTGGGCCACACCATACCCCCATACAAAACCCCGCCCTCGCCATTCTCTATCATGCACCTTTCTTCTCGCCTCTGCAAACTCACATTTCTTACTCCTGCAAAATTCCTTTAACTGACTCATCGCACTTTTCTCGGTCTCCCAAGCCGGTCATGATTCCCAAACACTCACACTATAATCGTCTTAACCCGCGGTCTCCAAACTTTTTCGATCGCGCACCCCTTAGACGAAAATAATTCTAATTTACCCCCTATAGGCCTGTAATCAATAGATATATATATATATATAAATATATATATAATATATAATATGATATATATATATACATAATAGTATAACTATATATATATCCTACTAGTCTATAAATATATTATATATTATTATACTTATAATTTAATAATATATATATATATATCATGTTCAATAGCAAGACCACATTGAGCAGTTTTGGGGGTTCACTGTTGGGGGATGAGTCCGGGGAGGCAGATCCCGCGGCTCGTTTCTTCCGCCAACATTAACCATTTGTTCAGCAACTTGTTGGACGGAGTTGCATAGTGGGCCTTTGCCGCTGCGGGCGTTTGTAAAACCCCCCCGATAAAACAACAACTTCCGTGATCAGCGGACGCAAGAGCTTTTCGGCCGACGGAATCAATTCCGGCCGTAACGATCTCACGGTATATCCATTTGCGATTTCTTGCTATGTGGATATCTGAAAGAAACAAGTTTTAAAAATCCACCCTCACCCCTAACCAGAAGCTAAGGTAGAGCGAATTGTGAAAAAGTCAACGCGAATACCACGCTATGTGGGAATAGTTCAAAACTTTCACGAGAACGGCTTCATCAGTGTTGTTTGCTAATAATGGGGGCCATCCTGAGGGACATTATTTTAAGAACTTAAGGATTAACAAATGGTAAGAACACCAACTCGAGTATAATAACATGTCATCTCTATGTACTCCAATTACATTTTTATAACTTCAAAATTATGTTCAATGCGGATAGTGCCACACCCCTGTGAAAACTCGTCGAACAGAATTTAATCATACACTCGTTAAATATAACATGTAAAACCTCTTTCGATTTTTGAAATGTAGGCTCAGCCGGTTTGGTTTTATTTGGTCATACCTACTCGGAGTGTTATACCGTATGTAACTGACCATGTATGAACTACAACTTCGGCATATAAAGACAACAACCACAATTACGCAAATCCCGAAAAGTACATTCATTAGGAAGTAGCCAACAAGTGGCAAGACACCAACCAACTAACCGAAACAACATATTGCAATGTTACAGTCGTAGCTTTACAAAGATGTCACAATGGAAAGCATCGCTCAGAGAAGAGGACGTCCATAGGAGTTAGTCACAGTGTCGGAAAGCAGACCGATTCTCAGAGGACAGGTGCTCAGCATCGGGGTAAACATCGCGGTCAGCATCCTTTCGTCGGTTTCAGGGAGGATGGCAGCAACTTGTAGACTGACTGGTTAGGGATTGCCCGAGAGAAGATTGACACTCATCCTCCGTCTCGGTGTGCCTTCGGTGCATCGATATTCCAAACAAGCGTCACCAGCTACCAACAGGCTCCGTGAGGTACGGTGCATACATGTGAATATTTCCGAGCGTTACAGTGTACAAGATGGCAGAAGTGAACGTTGAGTACGCACACTTTACAAGGCTCTGGATCTCCACCCTCCCGCGCCTTCTGATCATGGGAGGCATTGGGTTGCGATTTCACTTCTTTCAGAAACGAATGAGATTAGATCACACAGATGAGTCGAGGTTCACACTCCATGGACTAGTGGATATCGCAGCGAATTTGAGAGGAACAGTGCTGGAGTGAAGGCACTTTCTGCTGGAGTATCTCCGCAAGGAACTTTCCTTTTGCGACGATGACTCTACTAAGCGATGATATGGGCAGGCATTTGTTTGGGTTGCTCGCACGGCACTTGACATATCGTGAGCAGAGGAAATGCTAACGGCTGAAAGAGTATGCGGAAAGACTACGTCCTCCGAGAGAAATCATATAGTTGCTTTCGCGCCCTTCATTTGGCGTCCATTTTATTAACTCCACTCGACAATGTCACAAGCAGCACACTGCACAAGGTACGCCCTCCAACCCGACTACAACAGGGTAGGAATTTCCAGACTCCTGACCATTTCTGCGGAGGAGCCCGGACATGAATCACCAATTGAACGATGATTTGGGATTGTTTGGTAGGCATGTTCCGGACCCACAGTTAAAGTGCGAACCACGTCACACTCTGAAGATGATTGCAATAATTTGGACACATCCCGACAAAGAAGAACCATCTACCAAGAAGCCACTTCTACTCAAATTGCCGAATCGCTTCGGGAGCAATTGGAAGGAGCAGATTGTGATAAAAAACCCATTAATTAGACAATTCTATGCCAACTGCCATTTACATTGTAACTTTGTAGAATATTGTTGTTGATTAAATAATTTCATCAATTCCCATACTTCGCTTTCTTATAATATGCCAATTTTAGATTCCTAACATCTTTACCGATACTATTACGGATTAATATACATTGATATAACCCTGCTGCACACTCCCGAGATCAAGGGATAGAACCAAAATAAACCAACCTTAGCCCTACATTCCCATATTGAAGTAGTATCAAATTATATTACGCCCGGAGTGATGCATTTAAAAATATTGCTGCGAACAGGTCACAAGTAAATATTAATATAAAAGATAATAAAAAGAAAAATTGGTTAATAACTACATAAACTAGATAAACTAGAGAATATATTCTAATTAATTCATAAAACAAATCGTATAAACAACAAAATAACTAATATATATAAACATATAGTAAATAATAATCATATATAATAATTATAATATATGGGGGAACAAGACTCAAGTGACTTGCATATAGAAATCAAAATGGCTAGCGCGACTCATGCAGCCAAACTTTTTTAACAGGAGAGTAGTAAAAAGTGAGACATGCCGGCAAGCCGAATTCAGAAAAACAACAGAGCAATCATATACGAGAACACTCTTGATAGCACCCCTATTGCAAATGCAATGATAACCCAGAGGTGTTTATATTGGATGACTTAAAAGCATACCCCATCAGCAATGTCTCTGGCTCCCGGCACCAAGGATTGTTGGTGGGGAAGATAAGATGGACACAAAGGAAGAAGCCGAAGAAGAGTAACAGAGCAACGCATATATGTTTTGAAAATTTAAAGATTGAAAACCAAGAGAAGATGTCAACAACAACACTAGTATAGGAAAATATGAGGAAAATCTAAGGAAACTGTGGAAACGAGTTAGAGGAAGGTTGTGAAAAACGAATTTAAGAGAAAGGTAGTTGAAGCAGCTTGCACGAGAAGCTGATTGGAAAAAAAGAAGATAAGTCTAGCTGGGAAAGGAAAGAGAGACGTTTTGGTGGAAATGGAGGGAAGTCAAAACGTAGTAGAATAGACAAAAACAAGACATACAGTATTATTGTGATGAAGATCCAGGAAACAGAAGGAAACAGACAAGCTTATGTTCGGCAGAGAATAAATGCATAAATAGTAATAAAGACGAAACATCGTATTTATATGGCGAAAGCAATAGGCGAGAGTGGTCAGGAAGACAGAGGCAGCACTAGGAAGTTATTATGCGAAATGTGCTAATGAGATTAAGAACAAAAGATTTGAACTAACACGAATCTGACTATTCAACAAAGGGATAGAGACCATGTGGATGTAGAAAGTTCGAGGAGATCATGCGACAGAATACTTTTGATGAATTATTAAAAGTGGGACACAAGGAATATATGGAAAGAGGAATAACCCACAATGAAGACTGAGAACAGGAATGATAGAACCGGATACATGCGCGAGGAAGTGAGACAGCTACTTAAAAAGCCATTAAAGATATTGAGAAGAGCCCAGGAGTCGATGGACTAAATAATGAATTATTCTAAAAGGCAGACACGGTCATGCGATCCCTTTATGACAGACTTATAAATTGATATGCGAAAGAGAAAAGAGAACTCGTCAGTATGGAGAAAAGCTGTGAATATGTCAATACACTAAAAAAGGAGATAGAACAAGAGCACATGCCAGTTACGGGAATAGCTGTTGCTGTTAGAGTGGAGTATAAAACTCTGGATGATGAGGATACATAGAGAACTAAGACCCTTCGGGGACATGGAATTAGAGGGAAGATTGGAGACAACACAAGCTTCAACCGGCAACACGTTCACCGCGCCAAAATAGAAGTGTAACGCGACTTTGATTTTTTTTTTATTTATATCCTTTTCTACTAAACAAAAAGAAATGGCAATAAGTTTTCTGGGGCGAGCCAGCGAGAGGGAACGAGAAAAAGGAAAAGGGGGCCCAATAGAATGGCACTAACAAGGCTAGCATATATCGCATTATAGATACTAAGAGGAAAGCTTTTGACTACGCAACTACTCAACGAGGGAGATTGTAACTCAATGGTTATTGGAAAGACCCTGCACTTGGACATAAAACCTTCCAAGAAGCTTAAGGAACTAATTACAGGACCTATGTACGAAAACCCCAGACACCACGGTTCCTAAGACTGCGGAAGCCATGGGAAAGGAGAATGGTTAGAAACGAAGCTGGAGTAAGGAAGAGGCAGAGTGTGCTGTCCCTTTACTTTTCTGCATTTACATATCTTGGACAACTGCTTGACAGAGGATATGTTAGAGAGTGATAGGGAATTACACCTTGTATACACAGTGACGACAGCGGTGTAGGTGACAAAGGAACAAGAGAAACTACAAAAGCTGAAACTGTGAAATTTTGGATGAAGTATTGATTGGCCGTGGGCTGAAAAATAATCGGTGAAGACGGAAATATGACGTATCTCGAAGAAGGGTGATCCACACACCGGCACGATATGGATGGAAGGTACACAAGTTAAAAAGACGAACCCAGCAGATGGTCATAATAATCTATGGAGTATATTTCAAATGAGAAAGGAACTGGATGATTCAAACTGAGAGAAACGACATAACAAAAAATAATTCAAAGAAGTAGATCAGGAACGTAACCAACCTTCTGTCCATCCATGGATGATCGCACCAGAAGGAGAGGAGTGCCAAGTAGGGTAAAAGTGACTATGAGCTAGTACAAAGGCTATCCCTACGAAAAATAGTTCACTACTACGCCGCTCCGGAGTAGAAAGAAAGTGTATGGGTACTTAACACGATGCAGAAGAGGTAAAATGAAAGCTGCGGAAATGCGGAGTAGTTTTAAGAAATTAATAGAGGAAGTACGGCTGAGGGACAGAGTTAGGAGTGAACGCAATAGAGAAGAGCTCGGATTATCCGACCCAATTATGGAATGTAGAAAAGATACCAAGCTGAGGATGGGTATCGTCCATAGTGCAGAGAATGGAGGACTTTAGATAACCCCCGAAGACAATCTTAATTGGAAGACTATCCGCGAACGGAACCAGTGGAAGCCATAAGGAAAACGATGGAAGAGATGCTTGGAAGAAAACATTACGTCAGAGGGAAACCACGATGGACGAAATGTAGCGAAAGGCGGCACTATTTTTAGAAGACGAGAGACGTACTGAAGGAGATTAAATACTTAAAAAGGAGAACACCTTTGACAGGAGTCTACCTAACAGATGGATGGTGAGAAAGGTGAGACGCTATAGTGCCAATAATTAATCCAGGTACTTGTATAAATATAATAACTATAGATTATAGATAAATAATAATATCTCAAAAAAAATATAGTATATAATAATAATATAATAACTATATAATACTACCATATATATATATAGCTCATAACGCCTCAGCCAAACTATAATAATAAAGTAATACCTAAGTAAGAGAATTACATAGATATAAAGAACTACAGGAAACCTAAGAGGTAAATAATATAAGTATATACACACACTCACTTGAGGACAAATATAACGCTCTCACCGTTGATCGTGAGGACTCAATTCTATTGGCGATTAGCCCGAAGATATCACTCTGCTGAACGCGCCGGCGAGGGGTCAGGACGACCGTTACAACCTATTGGTAGAGCCAACTGGCGTTGAGACAGCCGATAATCATTACAATCCTCCGGATGTCCAAACCATAGACCAAGAGCCTATGTGCTCCTCGTTTAACCCTTTTTCTTAGCATAGTACGAAACTACTCTAAAATACATATCTGTATCTTTATGTTTTGAGAAAAATGGATTGTAAAAGCTCTGAGCTGTTTGGGCGCGCCAATGACGGGTGATGCCATAGATTAGGAGTCCATTGAAACTGAGAAAGGTAAATGGCTGTAATCATATAGTGATTGACACACGAAATTTTTTTAATACCCGTAAATGGTTATGGTAGAGTGAGTTTTACATGTTTTCTTATCGATTTTTCGAGGAACTAGAACATTGTTCAGAATGTCTGGAGCGAGAAATGAGTTGTCAATGAAAATTGGGAGCTTAATATTACATATAACGGCAGAACATGCATTTATCATGGAAGAATAGAGGAGCAGTTGGAGAGACATGAAGCACTAGGAAAGGTGTAATGTTTTATTTGAATGTTTGTTGTATGTGGGGAATTTGGGGCTGAAGGGGAGGGGTGAAAGTCATGATGAGTGATCTATCAAAAAGTTTTAGCTGGATGGCATTGGTTGTTTACTTGAGATGAGTCCTGTGGATTTGAGAGAAACTGTTGTAGGGAGATTTGATTCTCTTCTCTTTCAACGTGTAAGCAGTGTGATGGAAAGATTGTTTTGAGGGAGAATGTGCAGATCATTTTTGTTTCTGATAGCCACTCTTTCCAGACTATTATATGATAATGCAATATAGCTCACGACTTGATATGTACTTTATATAGGAGAAATTTGAGCTACTCTTGGTCAAGGTCAGTTCTGCATAGGAACGTTAATTATAATTTTTATTGAGAGGGTTATGTCGGGAGGTATGTTGGAAATTGGGAGAACGCTGCAAGTAAAAAAGTAATGATGGTAATAGAATAATTCATTTAAATGGTATATTAATATTATATATATATATATAATAATGATAGTGTAGGACCAATCGAGAGATAATATATGAAAGAGGATAAATCCCAACCAAATGGATAGACATAGAAGAATCAGGGTGACTTGAGGAACTACGATAACATATATATAGTATATATAGTGACGTTAGAGATAATATGTATAGATCAATATATGACTATAAAGCTACTTAATAGAATATGTAAAGAGCCCAGTGAGATATCGGGATGTATATCATATAATAATGAATTATATTTCAAAACAGTGAGATATATATTTATTAAGGGTATATTAGTTGTGACATATCGATGACAGATAATCATATATATAATAATATGTTAATATAGTGAATATGTAGTAGGAGATGAATTACAAATGTAACACTTGTCAACTAAAACAGCTTTGTGTAAGAACGTCAATGACATGAAACAGGGAGATAGAAGAGAGATGCCCAGAATTCAGAGGTAACTATGTCGTTAGCATTAGCTTCATGAGACCTTGCATTTGACTACTATAAAGACATATCATTGAGAGCTTGATATATAGGTAAATGATTACTTACGGAGTTGATCATTAGTTCATGAGCGAAAGATATGAAAATGAGGAGTAGTAAACGTATTCTAGGCCATGTAGAGTTCAGGTGTAATTGACAATTCGATTTTTCTCTTCTTAACATGATAGTGGAGAACGTCACTTACGCATACTGGAATTAATGGTTA
>JABUQX010011298.1:12500-20000 GCA_015478945.1 Trachelipus rathkii | reverse complement strand
GGGTGTGTAAGAATTTATGTGCAATAGGTTGATTGGTTTAGGTTTAATTAGCGGAGTGAGACAGGGTTGTGTTAGTGTCCCCTTGGTTATTCAAATTTGTATATCGATGGGTTATGAAAGAATTCGAAGAGTGGGGATGGCAGGAAATGGTGTAGAATGATGGAGAATGAGAATGAGTGGAGGGTGCCCCTACCTATTATATGCGGTGATTTGGTACTGTGTGGCGATCTGAAAAGAGTTTGAGAGATATGGCTAGAGAGATTTGGCAGGTATGTAAAAGGAGGGGTTTGAAAGTAAAGTAGATAAGAGATAAGGTTATGGTTGTGGATGAGGACAGTCCTCAGGGTGTAGTTATGTTAGATGGTTGAGCAGTCTGGAGCAGTGTCTGAGTTAAATATTTAGGGTATGTGTTGGAGGAGAAGGGACGGATGATGGAGAGTGTAGTAGAAAGTTGTGAATGGCAGGAAGGTTTGCTGGTGCAATTAAAATCGTTGCGTGAATGTAAAGGGACTAAGTCTTGAGTGCTGCTAGGGGTCTTACATGAGGGTATGTTGTTACCGTGATTAATGTTGGTAGGAGACTATGGTCTGGAATAGAAGTATAGATCTAAGGTACATCAACGTGTTCAGATGGACATCTTAGAGGAGTGTCGAAATGAAAAGAATATAATGAGGAATGAACCTTATTAGAGAGTTGTGTGGTGTGAAGAAAGGTAAATGAGAGAATACGGACGTATAGTTGAGATGGTTTGGTCATGTGGGAAAGATGAATGATAGTAGGTTTTTTTAGCGGATGTATAGTGTGAGTGTGTTTGGGAACGACCGGCTTGAGACGAAGGAGAAAGTGGAATCGAGTCGGTGAACGAATGTCTGAAGGAAGGAAATGTGAGGTTTGGGCAGAGGCGAGAATAAAGGTGCGATGATAGGGAGACATGGCGGGTTTTGTATGGGGCTGGTTGCTGGCCCACCTGGGCCAGGCATGAACCTTCATGACGATTTATACCATTAGTGAGCCCGTCGCGGTTCCCATGAACTCTAGGGTGGATTTCTGTCTGTGACGAGTTTTCACTAATTAATGGTAAAGAGGGGGCGGTAAAAGGTGGGCTCTTCTTTTCGACATTTGTCATTACTCTCCTACTGCTTTCCTTTTCCGATGCTTGTAGCGCACCTTACTCCCCAGTCTTGGGAAGAAGAGGTTGGGACTAAAGAAGAAAAAATTAAAGATATACTACCGTATATATATATATATATATATATATATATATATATATATATATTATAATATTATATTATATAATATATATATTATATATATATATATATATATATATATATATATATAATATATATATATATATAAAAGACCCAACCTCCCCCTCCTTATTACCGCCAATTTTCTCTCCTCTCCTCTATTGGGTAGTAAACTGCTGGAAACTAAGTATTTAAACAATCTCCCCCCCTCATCACACCTCCCAGATTTCCAACCACTGATTCCAAGCAACATTCTACAACCACAAGCCTCACCCTCCCTCACACAACACATCATTAACGGTTTCAACCAATCACCTTCCCAAAGATCTATACTCACTGCAATAGACATAAACAAAGCATTCCACACTTTCCCCACACACATCCTTATCAAAAATTCCTCCAACTCCCCCCTTAGACAATATGACAAAAAAATGGCCTTTCAATTTCCTTCACCAACCGTTTTGCAAAGTCTTATACAAAAAACAATCTCTCCCACTCTATAAAACAAAACGGCGTCCACAGGGAGCCATTCTCTCTCTCCATTTTTTATTCAACTTTTTCACTTCAGATCTGCCCACCAACCAAACCTATTACTTATGCAGACGACATCAGTCTTATTTCCAAACCCAGACGTTAAACACAGCCACACAACTACCAAGAATATCGTACACTATAATAGAAAATTGTTTAATAACTCCACACGAATGACTCGGCATCCCTTAAATCCTCCATTCATCTTTTAACCACTGAAAGTTGTCAATCCTCCCTCCATTCCATAATCACCCTGAACAACAACCCCCTTCATAAACAAAAACCCAAAAATATTATGACTTACCTATGACTCATATGACGTTCTCCCCCACATCGACCAAATCACTTCCTCAACCAACAAAAATAAACCTATTCCGAACCTTTCCCAACAACCAACTTCAGCAATAGGAAAACACACACTCACACTACCTATAAACAATTCTTAGAACAAATCTAAAACTATGCTCACTTAGCATGGTTCCCAGCCTCTCACAATCGACATAAATAAACTAAAATCTCTCAAATTACAGCCCTCAGTATTATCACAGGTTGCACTAAAAACCAATCCAACGATATTTACACGACGAACCTCCATCCTCCCATCTCCACACACCTGGAGATGGTGCGGGACACAATTCTATTCAGAAAAACGTAATCAACCCACCTTGGCACCAATTCTTCTTTTTCAATCCCCCTCGACAAGACATAAAAATCCCCCCCTTCCTCACCCGCACAATTTTATTAAAACACTTACAATATAATTCCCCGCCCCTCCCAATAGGCCATGGATTACACATATCCATTACTCATCATAACCAATATTATACCTACAAAATCTGCTCAAATAACAATTTATTATCACCCCTCCCCAAAAAACTATCCCCTAGGAGAAAGAAACGCCTGCTCCAGAGAGGCCAATGGACTCGCCCGGAGCAGCATCAGGTTCACCACCAAACTCATGCAATATAAATATAAGATTCAAACTAGACAACTTCACCTCCCCCACTTGCACATGTCACATTTCCCAAGACACAATAGAGCAACCTCCTTCCTTGGGTGCTCGCTTCGACTCCCCCGCGACCGACTTTCTCTAGATCTCTCTTCCCGACCTGGGAATCGCCCCGGGTGGCCAGATTGCCGACCTCGGTGGGGTGAAGCCCTCCGATTAAGTGGGCGGGCAGAAGTGATAAATAAATATATATTATATATATAGTATATAATATATATATTATTATATATATATTATATATATATATATATTAATATATATATATATAACTATATATATATATGATATATATATATATATATACTATATATATATATTAATATATATAGCTATATATATATCTTATATGTATATATATATATATATATTATATTATAATACTATATATACGTATATATACTATATATATATAATTATATATATATACTATATATAGATATATATAATACATAAACACCAATCCGAACCACGCTATATATATATATATATATTATTATATATATTATATATCTTCTCTTTCTTTATATTCCTATATTTGCTTATATTGTTATTATCATCATATTTTCCCAAGAATTGGAGTAAGGTGCGCGACGGGCATCGGAAAAAAAAGCAGTAGAAAAACATGACACAAGTCGAAAAGAAAGCCACGCCTACCGCCCCCTCAGTACCAATTAATTAGGGGAACTCGTGGCAGTCAGAAATCCACCCTAAAGCTTCATTGGACAGCGATGGACCTCACTATGGTAGATCGTCCATGTAAGGGGTTCATTCCCGGGCCCAGGTGGGCCACAAACATACCCCTCACAATCCCCGCATTCACTCCTTGTTATACACCCTTTCTTCTCGCCTCTACCAAACTCACTTTCTCTCCTTCAAACATTTCTCTTTACTGACTAATCCACTTTTTCTTCGGTTTCCCCAGCGGTCGGGTTCCAACACACTCGCCACTATACATCCGGCTTACCAACCGACTATCAATTTCATCCTTCATTATGAACCAACCATCTCAACACTACTTTCATTTATTCTCGCATTTACCCTTTCTTTACACCCAACACCACTCTCTAATACGGTATCATCGCTCACTTTATTCATATCTCTCACACCATAGCACACCCCTAAGAGTTGTCCATCTGAACACATTGAACTTTAGATCTATAACTTCTCTAATTCCAGACCATCATGTCTCATACTTACAATAACACAGGATAACAACGATTACCTCATGTACAACCCCTAGCACACTCAGACTTTAGTCCCTTTAATTCACCAACGATTTAATATGCACACGCACCTTCTATCATTCAGAAATTCCGTACTACACTCTGCATCGTCCGTTTCCTTTTCATCCAGCAATATCCCCTATATACTTAAACTCAGACACTTGTTTCAGCTGGCTCACCATTCTAACATACTTCACATGAGGGTGTCCTACACTCACACCATTAACCTACTACTTAATCCACGTTTACTTTCCAGCCCCTCCTTTTACACACCTATCAAATCTCTCTCCAAATCCTCTCACTCTCTTCAGATTCACCAACAGAACCAAATTCATCCGCATATAATAGGTAGCACCCTCCACTCATCTCCATTCTCCACCATTCGAACACCAATTAACTGCCATCCCCACCTCTAATTCTATCATAACCCCATCCATATACAAATTGATAACCAAGGAGATAAAACAACCCTGTCTTACTCCGCTATTAATTCTAAACCACTCACCTTTCAACTCCGTATATTCTTACACACGCTTCACTTCGTCATACATAACTTTTTGGATTCATTCAGAAGGCCTACACCAACACCATTTTCACTAACACCTGCCATAACCTTCCCTATTAACTCTATCATACGGTCTGCAAATCATAAACCCTAAAACAATTTATTCTTCTATCTTCCTTCATTTTCTCATTATTTGTTTCAATGTAAAATTTGATCCACACATCCTCTAGCGCTTCTAAACGCACTTGTTTTCACAATCAGTTCCCTCAGTCACTCGACGCACTCTTTCGACCAAATACCAGCATATACTTCCCTACAAGACTCAATAAACTTATTCCCCATATATATATATATACAGTTCCCCTTATTCCCTTTACCTTATATAAGGGTATATACCGCTCTCCTCCAATCCCCTTGGAACTATACTCTATAAAACTTTATTACACAACTTCAAATTCCAATCAATCACCATCTCGCGCCTCCGTTCTTAATCATTCACCAGTAATTTCATTAATACCCTGCCAGATTTACCATTTCTGTCACTTTTTCACTCTTACCCATACCTCCCCTTACTAATAACCTCATCCCAAAAACACTATTCCTTTATGCACCATCAAACCCACACACATTCACTACACCTCTTCATTACTTACTGCCAATGGTCCGCAGATTTTCGAAGTGTTCTTTCCACATCCTATCTCACACCCATTCGATCAGTTACAAAATCACCAGTTCCTATTCATTATTCTAGTTCAGATTCCCCTTCTCATTCTTAACCTTTCGCGCTTCCTTCAGAAGAGCTTTCCTATTCCCTTTGTAAGTCCTCATTCATCTCTTTCCAAACTGTTCCTTTACCTCTTGTTTTCTCCTACGTATTACACTTTTTGACAGTGTTTTTTCCTCCTATATAATTCCAAGCATCTTTCTTTTGAGTCTTCTCATTTGCTTTTAAGTACATTCAAACCACGCTTCTTTATTTACCTTAACCGCTCTTCATCACCTTCTTAACTCTCCACCATTTCACTGTTAACATTCTTACTTCCCTACTTTAGCACTCCACATACTTCCTTTGAACTACTAACAATTGCTTCTTCATTGCCCCCAGAATTCAGCGATCGGCTTCTTACATAACTTCCCCTTTATTGTTTGCTCACTTAACTTCTCACTCCTCTAATTTTACCTACTTCCGTATTCGTATCACCTTCCTCTGCCATCCAAGCCCACTCCACTTAACTTAATTTTACACAGAACAACATAATGATCCGATAATCCATTCCTTAAACCCCTAACTGATTTAACATCCAACACATACTCAACATCTCCGGTTCTTCACCCAACACTAAACAATATACTTTGCACTTCGTACCAGCTCTACCTACACACTCTAGTATATTATTGGATACTTCTTGTGTTTAAAGAAAGTATTACTTACACACATACCTCTTTTTCTAGAAATCAATCCACTTCCTACCATTCTCATTTTCTCCCGGCACCAAACACCTGTTATACACATCCTTTTGAATTCACCTAATCCACCATTCCAGTCCCCCAACACTATCAATCTGAAGCTCCTAATCACCCCATCCAGAACATCCTTCAGATTATCCAAAAATCGTAACTTCTCTTCAACGTTTTCCTCCGATGGACCATACGTTCACCACCACACATACCTTGCCTTTCCAAACTACAAATTTAACATTAGAATTCTAGGACTCACACAAACAGTCTACCACAGCTTTGTACCACAGGTCACTCATTCAAAGATTGGCAACTCCTTCTCTTCCTTCTCTCATTCTTTCCACACCAGCACAACACACATTCACACACTACGGTAAACATTTGTAACTGGGAGGTTGGTTTCAGTCACCAGCGACGCAAACAAAATTTTTGCCCTTTCTAATAATCCCATCACCTCTCTCCTCTTCTCTCAACATCTATTCCTCTGACATTCCATGTTACCCATTGAACCATACTGAACCTTTCACATAAGATTTTAGAAAGGCCAGTTTACGGCTTATCACGACCCTCTCCGGGGCCTGCATTAGCATTCCGGCAAGAAATAGATGGTAGATACAGCCAACCCAACTATCACCGTCCTTTAGTCGGCTCCTACGACACGCAGGCATACTGTGTGGAATTCTTTCTCCCCCACACAAGGATATGAGTAGTTAGGATGTCTGTAAAGTGCTTATCTTAGAAGGGGATGTGTACTATTAAGTATGTGTATATGAAATATGGATAAAAATGGTGTTCAGTAATATGTTGCCTGGAGGAAAAGTGTGTGAAGAGTATGAACGCAAAGAGAAAGACGCCACATTAAAAATGCGGAGGTAATTTCATGCTTTCGAGTTATGATGTGTACTCTCCTAATATAATATTATATATATATAATATATATTAACGTAATATTTTACCAAGTTTTATCTATCCTCTTTAGCATATATTTATTTCATGTCTTTTATTATATATATATATTAATATAATATATATATTATTTATATCCTATGGAATTTGACGAGTATGAAAATAAATAATGGACAAAGATGTTTTATAAAACATTTATTTCCTAATCTAACCTAATTCTTGGACACTCCTAGCAATTAGAGGATTTATTTGTCATATTGTATCCAACATGTGTCTACTATGTCTGGGAAGAAGTATGTTTATGAATTAATCTTATCTCATGAAATTTATCTTAACATCTTCATTTTCAACTGATACATCTTCAACCAATCCAAACCACACCTCATTGTCATATAAAGTTGCAACGTACTTTCCAAAGATGTTTTCGTATATCATTTAGCCTACTACCTCCAACTTACTTAGCTAATGTATTCAAGTGTTGTCTTCTCCTCATTTGAGGCAAGTGTAAATTCTTTGAAGATATCTGAATTTGAGGTTTGATGGTTTGATAAGCTAAAAGAATGATACTACCATAACATTCTCTCTATAATATTCACAAGTTAAACATGCTGTGTCTGT
>JABUQX010011298.1:0-7500 GCA_015478945.1 Trachelipus rathkii | reverse complement strand
TGCCATACGAAGAACGCATGCGAGAGTCAAGACCTATATGTAAGGTCACATAAGTTGCTGGAATCGCGTGCATGGAAAGCGTCTTCGCCCTATGATAGCATATCTATAACGCCTGGTTGGTAATCAGTATAGAACACATAGAAGTAGACAATTATAGTCTCTTGCAGTCGCTGTCTCCACGTCCATGGTTTCTCAATCATTTAGCTCATTGAGGAATGTGAAAGAATGTTGATTCGCTTACACATCCTCTTAACCCACTGTCGGCTAAACGCACCCTGTTCTTGTCAACCAATGCAGTCCCTCAGTTCACTCGGACCGCTACGTCTTGCCGAACCTAATAATAGGTCTCCAGGACATAATACAGAAGTATACACTACTACAACACTTAGATAATACTTATATTGCCTTCCAATTATGATGTTATTCAGTCATAGACAAGTCTCTTACCGCGCGTTGTGCTCGCCGTGTACCGACTATATAGAATTGACAAGGGTAACTAGAGTTAGCCAGGGCTCTCAACCTCGAAACGTCCCTATGGAACTATTAAGAGCATCCGAGTAATTAAGCGCGCTTTGATTTAGCGATCCAACTGTCGCACAGAATCCACGAATCTGAGGATTTAGTAAATATATAAAACAACTAGTTCATATGAAGTACGCTTAATAAAATAAAACAACCTTGAATGCAAGGTATTTACTAGTAAGGACAATATAGTATGAATAGGATTGGTTTGGGAAGTGAGAGCACTATATATAGGTATGGGAAAGGATGAATGAATAATAGGTTGGTTTAAAATTGCCGGGGTATTAGTTAATATAATTGATGCAATCTGTAGAGTTGATAGGTGTTGTTACAGCAGAAATAAACCGAAGCACTGGTTACTGGTCAGCGAGTAAAACACATGATTTAGACGTCATCATACGTCTGTGCATTCGTAGTCTCGTGTGAACTGTTATAGAGGTTTTCGTCATAGAATGCGTATACGCAATAATTTTCGTCTTCTCGAGTCTTCTTTTTTTAGTGTCAGGTCCAGGAAGGACGATCGTTATACCAATTTTTCTCAAATTACTCTCTTCTTGTCCCATTGGTCATACCCGTAGAAGTCAGTAATCAGCGGGCTGTCTTCTTTTGGTTCTAGTGTGGAAGTTAGATTTGAGTCCTTGCTCGGTCCTTCTATCGTCACTTGAATCAGATAAGACATCTTTCTTCTACTTTCTTGAGAATCTAATCCGCGTTGAGCCAATTCTCTAGTCCATCAATGAGCTTGGAGTGTGATCCTGCTCTTCTGCCTTTTGCGTCTCCTTCATTGCTCGACTCGCTCTCCTTTCTCTCCTCTTACGTGCCCTTTCGTGTCATCTTCTTTTCTTCTCCTCGTTTCCCTTGTGTCTCACGACGCTTCTCACTATTCTTTACACTTCGGCCTTCCACCTTTTTACTCGTTAGGCCCGCCTTGCGCTCCGCTTTATTACGTCCTTTTGCCTGTGGCTCTTCCCTCTACTTCTTCTCCGCACCGTTCTTCCTTGCCCTCTTATCCTCTTGTCATCTACTACCTGATTTTTAACATTTATTCATGCTCTCTCCGAATCTGCTCTTTGTATCTACTAGCCGCTTCGTATCTACTCCAAACCTCTTCTGATCTCTCTTCCACCTTCCAATCATCATTCTTCGCTCTGGTGCCAGACATCTCTAGTCCAATTCTGGTGAGAGGCTCGAATGAAGAATGAATGCACAAGTCCAATACTTACTTACTTAAATTAGAGCTATCCATTGTATTCACCACCACAGCCTTAGCTCAACGTCCACATACCGGCTGTAATATTTCCCGTTGGACCCTTTTGAATTTGATTAGTCTGTGGAGTTTTTTGTTGATGAGGCTTAGTTTGAATTGGTTTTTGCGTCGGTTTAAGTTTTGCTTTCTCTTCTTCATCAGAACTATCATCACTAGAATCTGATGAGGAAGATTCTTTTTTCCGAGAAAGATTCTTCTCTACTTATACCGTAAGTCCCCTGAGTCTTGTGATCTAGTCTTCCTTTGGACTTATTAGTTTGAAGCTTTCTTCTGGTTAGTTCTATCTTTAAGTTCTATTTCTTTTTCTGTATATCTCAAGTACCATTAATTCTTTCAATTTTTTTTATTATTAGCTCTGCTATCCTATTGGAAGAATTAAAATAAACAATACCTATTCAAACAGGAAATCCTTTCATAGACGACATTACAAATTTACATATAAACAAATAATTATAATTGAGTTGTGAAGTAACATTATTAGGAAGTGAATTTTGACTGATAGATTATACTAACTAATCTATTATATACTCATTACTTACTATCATTTAGTAAGTATTTTGTTATTTGCTACAATCATCAACATCTCATACGGCCATTCCGTCTCTTGATCATATACATACTAGTAATGGATACAACTATCATCACTAGAGCTGATGTTAGAATGCTTGTCTTCCTGAAACTATTTCTCACTCCTACCCACTTAACCCTACCGAGCCCTATACCATCCTTTATCTAATAACCCTTTCACTCCTCTCACTTTATACCATATTTCACTTCGTGCAAACCAATGCGGAAAACCGCAAAAACACATTTTCAACGATAACACTCATTTTATCATCACATAATACTGATTAATATTGGTGTCTAGCTTATACTTCCGCAAGCTTGTTCTCATTTATCACACGACTCCGCTTCTTCAATCCAATATACTGGCATACGAGTTACAAATTGCATCCTACCCTATTGCTAGTAGGTCCCTAACAAACAGAGTCTCCCTGATTCTCAAATTACTTCCTTGTGCCTGCTGACTTCGTCTCTACCAGATAGAAGCTTTATCGCTATGGTTCAACTTGTAGCTCCTACATTGCATGACCTCCTTTGGCCAAACTGTTAACAATATTTCAACACTCTTGTTTAATTTTCATCCATTAGGCGTATATTACCACTCCTTTTAGTATTTCTCTTTTTTGCCTCTTCCCTTCTAGGTAATGATCATCCATAGCGCGATATTATCATTTTAGTTATATCATATCAATACAATTAATGCTTTTTATGTTAACAAATTTTGATCCAACTCACCCATCGCTTCCTGTTAGAATTATATTCACTACTGTGAGTATATGTTTAACCCTAAGGTCTAGCCGGGAATGGTAGGACATACTAATGCTTAAAAAGGTGTCCTCGGAAGAACGGTCATGTAATCTGCCGTATCAAGCCGACCTATTGTTTCTTTTCTGGTTCATGGTTTTATTATACTTAGGCACTCAGTCGGCGAAAATGTATGTATATCTGTAGGGTATCATAATAAGGAATTGGCAGAGGGAAATAACTGTTCGAGGAGATGTAGGTGGAATGGCGATGTATTATAAAAGGACAAATTTGATTTTGCTCACTGTGACCGAAACAAAGAATGAAAGGAAACAGTGAAAATGAGTGGTGTGGTGTGAAGTGTGTAATGGTGCGGTGTTAGAAAGGAAATGGGGGGGGAAGAGGAGTTGCAATTCTCATACGTGACCTAGTGGAACAGAACTATAGAGAATTTTGTTTGTGCGAGTAACTAGAATTCTAATGGTTAAATTTTTTGAAAAAAAGGTCAAGGTATGTATGTGTAGTTGTGACATATGGCCCATCATATGGCCCATCTGAGGAGAGTGAAACTGTTTGGATAATTCTGAATGATGTTTTGAATGGGGTTTGTAGTGAGGCTTCAGATTGACTGGTTAGGTGACATATAAATGTTGGATAGGCGATCAAAAGGGATGGTAATAACAGGTGACTTTGGGGTGTGAGAATGGTAGGGGGTGATTGATTTCTGCGAGGAGAGAGATATGTGTCTAAAGTATATACTTTTTTTTTTAAAACAAGAGTATTCATTAGTATACTAGATTTTGAATAAAGAGATGGTATTGAAGTGAAAGTTATGATTGAATTTTGTGTTGGTGAAAAAAAGAGATGTTTGAAGTATATGTTGGATGTTTAATCAGGTGAATGGGTTAGGATGGGATTATCGGATCATTATGTTGTTTTATGTAAATTAAGTTAATGGGGCTTGGAAGGAGGGAAGGTGATAAAGAAGGAAATGGGTAGAAATTAAGAGTGAGAAGTTAAGTAAACCAAGGTAATAAGGATAAGAATTTAAGAGCGCTTGCAAATAAATCAGTTGAATGTGAACAAGTTGAAACTGAACATATCTGGAAACAAATGAAGGAAGCGGTTGTCAGTAGTGCAAAAGAAGTATGTGGATGTATAGTAGGAAGTAAAAATGTTAACAACGAGTGATGGAATGAAGAGGTGATGCCAAGTGGTTTAAAAGTAAAAAAGAAGCGTGCTTGAATGTACTAAAAGCTAATGATGAGGTTTCAAAGGAAGATTTGAATTATATAAGGAGAAAAAAAGGAATACTAAAAGATGCATACAGAAGGAGAAAAAAAGAGGTAAATGAACATTTTGGAAGGAGGATGTATGATGACGTATAAGGGAATAGGAAGCTCTTCTGGAAGGAGGCGCGAAAGGTTAAGAATGAGGAATAAGGCCGAAAGCTTAAAATAATGAATAGGGTGGTACTTTCAAAAATTTTTTGTTTTGATTAAAAAATGGAATGTGAGGAGAGTGTGGAGGATGGAAACTTCGAAAATTTGCATAACATTGGCAGTATGAAGAGGTGAATGGTGAATGTGTGTGGGTTTGATGGTGCAAAAGGAATATGTATTTTGGGGATGAGGTTATTAGTAAGGAGGAGAAGAAGAAATATAGGTAGAGTAAGAAAGTTGAAGGATGGTAAATCTGCAGGTATAGATGAAATTACTGGTGAAATGATCGAGAACGGAGGCGAGATGGTAATTGATTGGATTGAGAAGTTATGTAACAAAGCGTTTATGGAGGGTATAGTTCCAAGGGATTGGAGGAGAGCAGTAATAGTACCCTAATATAAGGGTAAGGGGGATAAGGGTAACTGTAGTAATTATAAGGGAATTAGTTTATTGAGTATTGTAGGGAAGATAAATGCTTGTAAGAGTGCGTCGAGTGACAGAGGGACTAATTGGTGAAGAACAAGGTGAGTTTAAAAGTGGTAGAGGATGTGTGGATCAAATCTTTACATTGAAACAAATGACTGAAAAAATGAGAGAGAAGAAGAATAAATTGTATTTAGCTTTTATTTATTTGCAACAGGCGTATGATAGGATTAATATGGAAGCTCTATTGGCAGGGGTTAGTGATTATGGTAATATGATGTAGGCTTTTGAAAAAAATTTCATTTTAACGTCTTTATCCCTTCTCCAGAGGGTAACACAGGGTTAGTACGGAAATCGAACTTTAAGCCGGCTTATCCCCAAGTCCTGTCGCTCACAACGGGTGTTTTCGCAAGACGAGTTTTAATTTCCTTGCCCCCCAGGAAGTAAAACTCAGACTGCTACGCGTGAGTCGGTAGTCAACCTCCTACGCCAACGAGGCGTTTAACTACATTTTAAGTTGTGCCATGCGTTATTGGTGGTCAGGCTTTTGAATGGATCAAAAGCATTGTATGACAATAGTGAGCGTGTGTAAGTATAAATGGAGTTGAAAAAGTGATTGGTTTTAATATTTACTTGCGCATGAGCAGGGATGTGTTAATGTCACACTTTGCGAGAGTTATATCAATTTGTTTTAATATACGAACTAAATGGATAGTAAATTAGCAAATATGAATTAGTAGGTGGTGTGTGTGGGGGGAGCTATTCGCTGGCTTTAGAATGTTGGAAGAATGGGATAGAGTAGTGAGAGGAGAGTGACCCCTCTAATATTTATACTTGACGGATACGCATAATCTGAGAGTCAATTTTTGCTGATGGCTGATATATGTATATGGAGATGTTTAGCAGGGGAAAGGGTAGATGGTTTATTTTAGAGGCAGGGCTGCTATAAGTAATAGGAGGTGTCTCATGGAATAGAGCTCAAAATCCGCCTCACATACGAGTAAGGTTATGCGCGCGTGGAATAAAGAAACCTAGACGCAGTTAGCACAGTTGTTGAACTCGCAGTAGAGAACCGGTTGCGACATTGAGAAGCAATTAGAAGTACCAGGTTGAAATATTTTAACATTTTTCCCAGTATATCATTTAGGTATTCGTGTGTTAAAATCCTTTCCCAAATAAAAGGGTAAGCATTCCACGTGTACAGCAGCTTTGTAATAGGGAGACTAAGCTCTCGAGTGGCCGCTAAGGATCTTGCTCGAGGGGATGTGTTACCTGCGCTTAATGTAGTGTTGTAGTCGATACTTGGCTAGGATCGTGCGTAATACAGAGAGTATATTCGGGTGATCTAAAGTCAGCATGCATGTATGTTCAGATAAGACAATAATAATATATGGAGCCCCTGTTTATGGTGTAGAGAATTTTGAATTAAAATAGAGTTTGTTGCTCGTTATTTTGAAGAAAAGAAAGTTAAAATGAGTAGAAAAATGAAGTGTCGAGTCATCGTTTTGGTAATGTGGAAGAGGATGGATGAATAGTCGGTTTTTTTAAGTGGATGGATAGTGTGAGTGTGTGTGCTGGGAATCGACTGGTTGGGAGACCTAAAAAAAAATGGATTGACAGTAATAGAAATTCCTGGAGCAGAGGAATGTGAGTTTGGCAGAGCGAGAAGAAAGGTGCATAATAGGAGTGAAATGGCGGGGTTTGTGAGGGGGTATGGTTGTGGCCGCACCTGGGCTAAGGGATGAACCCCACATTGACGAGAATTGACAGTGAGTTAGGGTTTGTCGCGGTTCGTTGAAGCTCTAGGGTGGATTTTTCTGACTGCGATGAGTTCTCACTAAAGGCTATAAACTGGCGGTAAGGCTGGGGCTTTTCTTCTCGACCGGCGTCATATTCTTCTTAACTACGTTTTCTCTTCCAGTGCATGTGTCGCACCTTACCCTTGGGGAAAAAAAGGTAGGGAGTGATGAAATGATTATATATATGTATATATATTATAATATATATATATATATATATATATATATTATATATATTAATATAGTATAATATTTATATATATATATATATATATATATATATATATACCGTATTATATAATATATAGTATATATTATATACGTAAAACGGGGTTACTTGGATCATGAGGAAACTTGGAAAGTTTGACTATTGGTTAATCTGACACTTTTGACCAATGTTATCATTTTAGAATAATGTTAGTATATTCCTAAAAAAACACTATATATAAGGAGTGAAAAGTGATGGTTTTTTAGGTCCATTTTGTTTATCCGATAGTAAAGGATGTATGCCCTACCTTTTGGTTAGATTGGTAGAGTACGGATCGAATGGTATATAAACCAAAGCTCTCTAACTCACACACTGATTGTTACCAATGAGACAACTGTGGTAGTTTTTCCATTTGGTTTTTCTCTACTTTTTTTCACACTTCCCTTAGAAAGGTATTTTGACCCCAGTTCGCGGCAGAATTATAGGGTATGGCAGCCTCTGGGGTCGCCCAACATTTTTGCATGTAGAAAG
>JABUQX010011297.1:7500-32234 GCA_015478945.1 Trachelipus rathkii | reverse complement strand
ATCAAAAAGTATTTTTTCTTCTTTTTTTGTTACGCAATTTTCGGTTGAGTGTTGTGTGAGGCCGAGAGTTTTTTAAACTTTCGGATTATTCATTATTTAGATATTTACTGTATAGGGTTTTAGAGCTTTGAAATTTTAGGTTTTAAATTTAGGTTTTGCGTACGAAATAAATTTTTCCTCATTCTCCTTTGGGTTTTTGTCTGTTTTTTTATGATTGTTTGTGCGTGTATGATAGCAGACTTTGCAACAGGCGCGGGCTTTCTGTTGACTTTACCAAACATCCGCGACTTCACTCTAACTCTGCATCCATCTGGAGTACCACCTCTCTAACTCTAAACCCTAAATTTTTGCTCTTGTCTGAGACTCAGATGGCTAAGAATCATCCTCTAACTGTTTAATCTAACAAACTATAACTTATTTTATAATTTCTGCCTGAAGGGTGGAGTATGTGCCTATGTAAGCATAAACACTCCTATAACACGTCTCAAGAATCTTCGAATCTCTTAAACTTCGATGTTTCTGTGGCTTAAAACTCTTTCTTCCCTTCTACTACAATAATCTGGTGCTGTTTCCTAACAGCAGATTTTTTCATCCTTTTTTGCTACCTTACTACTTCTCACTGAAACTGTTTATCTTCTCATTCCAAATACTGAGTTCCTCTATTTAGAGGATTTCAATCTACACAACACTGAATGGATGGGTTCCTCTCGTACTGATTTAGGTGGGAGGAAGCCGAATCATTCAGTAATCTCAACGATCTGGAGCAACTAATTAAAGAACCACACACGTTCTGGATCGTCCCAACCAATTCTTAAACACACTTGACCTATGTTTCAACCACTAGTCCTTCTCTCTATAAATGCACCACTTTCGCTCCTATCGGTAAATTTGACTACAACCTTATCTTTTCATTTTATTACTTCTCTCCAACAGCTCCAATCTGCCCTATGCGGTTTTTCTGGCACATTGATCGGGCCGATTGGGGATTTGCATTGCTTCTCGCCAACTATTCCTACACTAAATCTCCCTCTCAAAAATGCTTTTAGCTTCTGCCGAATAAAGTGGCGAGCTGTAATCGCTGATGGGATGTAGCAGGTTCATTCGTTCTATCTTCTACTAAATCTTTTCTCCTCAAAATCATGGTTTAATCGTGCTTGTTCTTGGCTTTCAGGCTAAAGACAGTGCGTATCGGCGTGTTGGAAAAATTCTCGTTCTCCTGATCACTCTTGCTAATTTTTCAATCAGCTAGATAGAAATCATTGCAGGGGTACTCTCGACGATCAAAGCTGACTTTCATTAAACGAAAGTGTGTTCACCTCCTTGGTTCTCCTACGGACAAATCTTTCTGGCCTCTTGCTAAAAACATCTCTAATAACTTCTGTAAATCATCCTTTCCTCCTCTTATTCTCTCTGATGGTTCTGTTGCTAATACTCCAACTGAAAAGGCCAATCTCTTCGGCCTCCTATTTTCCTCTAACTCAACTCCGGACGATTTCTTCCATCTCTTCTCCTCCTCCCTCCTCTCCCTGTACCTTTACCTGCTATGATTACATTTTATCGGATGCATGGGGCTCCTGAAAATCTTATGAACGTTAGGAAGGCGGGTGGCCCGTATGTCATTCTTCAACGAGTTTTGAGGGAGTGTGCTTCCTTGCTGACCCTGCCCCTCGTTCAACTATATTCTCTATGCCTCAATACTATTACTTTCCCTCAGTGTTGGAAGCGCGCATATGTAAACCTATTCCGAAAAAAGGAAGCCACTCTGTTCCTTCTAACTATCACCCTATAGCTCTAACTTGTATTCCATCTAAGATCTTTGAAACCCTTTTCAACTCTCACTTCTTAGACCATCTGGATCTCATTCCCTTCTTTCCGATCGCCAGTACGGCTTTCGGCGCTTGAGGTCTACTGGCGATATACTTTCTTTTCTATTTAACAGATTTATGGTCTTCCGCTCTTAGGAACTATGGGGAGACTGCCTGGCGGCGCTTGACATTTCCAATGCATTTGACTGGGTATGGCACGCGTCACTGCTCTCCAAGCTCCCCTCCTTTGGCTTTCCTTCTTCTCTTTGCTTACTTATGTCTAGCTTTCTTTCAAATCGCTCAATATCTGCTGTGGTTGAGGGGCACTCTTCTTCTTCTTTTTCTGTCAATAGTGGTGATTCTCAGGGTTCTGTATTATCTCCTACTTTATTCCTGCTTTTCATTAATGATCTGCACATCTAACTCTATCCTCCACTCATATGCCGATGACTCGACCCTTCATTCTTCAACTCCATTCAATTCTGCTCCCTCTTTTACTTCTAGAATTGCCTCTCAGTAGTAGGGGGTTCTGTTTCTATCTTGCTGATCTGGATAGATTTCCGGGTGGGTCGTCTCAACCTTGTGAAATTTAATTCTTTAAAACCCAACTTCTACAAAATCTCCCTCTCTAAGACACCTAACTTACTATCTCTTTGACGGTTCTCTCGTCTCTCCTGTGACATATAAACATCCTTGCCTTAACATAAACAAAAAAAAGTCTTGGAAAACCTCACATCAACAACGGTTGCTAGGGTGGCCTCAAAGAAACTGGGACTTCTGTTTATACTGCGAGACTTTTTCCACTCCAGTTCAATCCAGCTAACAAGGGTCTAAACGCCCTTTTATGGAGTTACTGCTTCTCATATCTGGGGGGGGGGGCTCTGGTTTCACCCGCTTTTTGGATAGGGTCGAGTCAAAGGCTAAAAAGGCTATAAACTGTCCTGTACTTCTAGTTCACTGACCCTCTATCTTTGATGTTGGCGATGTTGGTGCTTTATCTCTTTTCTATAGGTACCGTAGTGGCAAAATGCTCGAGGGAACTTTCACTCGCTTACCACCACCTTTACGACCGCCCTCGTAGCACAAGGGTGCTGTGTCGGCACATGAGTTTTGTGTTTACGTTGACATTAGTAACTCCAAACTAGTTTCGCTGCGGTTGCTTCCTTGCTTTCCTGCCACACCTCTGTTTCTGTGGAATTTCTTCCGCTCTTCTGTGTTTTCCTACTCAATTTAATCTCCCTCACTTTAAAATCCCACTTCTATGCTCATCTGCGTAATTTTGCGTTATATGAATTTTTGAGGTGGTTCAACACCCCCTCCTTGAATAGCGGTTCTGCCCGTGAGCGGCCGTGAGAAACTGTAAAAAAAAAAAATAAAAAAAATAAAAGGTTCTAATAACGAAATCATTAAGCTAGCTAAAACCCCTACAAGAATGGCATCTCCGACGGTGAACCACTTCTAAATGCATTTAAATAGCATAACAGTGAGCGGCGGTGACAAAAAAAAAAAAAAGATTCACAGAAGTGGAGCCACCTTATCAGCAAACCCCTGGCAACAGTACTGATAGTGACGTGGTGGATTTCAGCAAATAAACCTACTGGAAATTAGGATTTGGATTAGTTAGATTTGAAGAAGTTCATGGCCGAAATTGCATTGACCTAATCTCATTCACCTTTCAAAGGAATCACACCAAGGAACCTCATCGAAAAAACTGAAGAGACAGTCATCAAGGAGGAAAGATAATTCCAATTTGCAATCTGTGAAAGAGGAGATGAAGCTCTACGAAAACATTGGAGATGCTACCTACAGAAGAGAATCCTTTCATGAGGTGGGCATGAAAATGGGCCAAGGTTCCATTATTAATTCAGTGCTTGCAAGCAAATAATTACACAGGCCTGCGACCAAAGTCAAAGAACGAGCGTTAATTTTAGTGTAGGTTGGAATCGTAAACACCCCAAAAAGAACAGGCTCTCGCCAGATACTAGTTGAAAGCTTAATGTTTTTGCATTCACAATTTGAGAATTTTTGAATTTGAGTGTTGAATGATGTCTATCTTTATCTTAAAGGAGTATATTATTATTATGTCATGTTTGAGTAATAGCGTTTTTTATTTTGTCTTTTTAGCTGATTAATTGAGGCCTCTTCTTTTCATATTTTATTCTTATATTATAGCTAGTTAAAGAATCTTCTTGTAAATTGTAATCATGTTAAAACATAAAAGCTAGTAGCTAAGCTTTGTTAAAACTTACGAGAAAATGGAAATGGAATATTTTTTGACTAAACACAAACATTTATTATTCCTTAAAGATACTATTTTTTAATTAATAAAAAAATATAAACTTCGGCCACAACCAAATATGAAATAAATGACTAAGTATTGGTTGAACACAGGGAATGAAATCCTGAGTTGCCTAGCAGTACACAAATGTTATGTCTTATTATTGTGTATTTATTATATTAATTAAAGTATCGGTATCGGCACCTAAAAATATAGTATCGGTATCGGCCTTTTTTCTGGTATCGGTACATCCCTACTTATTACTTTAAGGTAGCATGTATACATACATAAGAGAAGAATCCTTTGCTGCAGCATGTACTTCATCATGTTGTGTTATTTCTACAAGTTCGGAAATCAAAATGAAATACATTTATCTCACATTCAACTCTAAATAATTACAAAAATTTATGTTAAAAAAATAAGCTGATGACTCTTTTTCTGCTGTCGTTTATATAGATAGAGAAATTGTAAAATCTTGTCTGGTTTTAATATAAATAAGAAAACTGTATATTGAATATAGTTAGGCCTTAAATATAATACTATAAGATTAGAATTTGATTTGAGATGAAATTCATTATTTGAAAGCACAACTAGTGAATCCACATTTTTATAAAACCACCTGTTACACACACAGACATTACAGGGAAGAGTTTGACAAAGATGAATTTCTCTAAAAACTTCTGTTGAAGTATTATTTATAGGTGTTATATTTCTTTTTTGGAAGTGTTTTTTTTTTTTTTTAACTAATCAAAGTAAGCATTACTTAAGTTGCATTTGTAAGTGTTAAGGTGTAACAGCAATTATCTAATTATTTGAGACAAAGTTAAGTATTCATATTCAGAAAAGTTTTTCAATCTTCATATACAAAATAAGTCATTGAAGTAGGGAAATAAATCATGGATTTGATATTTATTTTTAAAAAAATCTCATTAAATCTTTTTTTTTATAATTTTGCCCTCGCAGAAATATTTATCCCAAACATTTTGTTTTATTGTTAATGACCCAAGCTTCAGCATCTGTAAAGACAGTTTTTCTACAACGGAGAGCTCCATCAGTCATTCTAATTCCGTATTTTGCTAATGATCGAGAATTGTGCATTGATTTTGAGAGGAAGTCCAAAATAAATCTATTCTTGACCACGTGATAGATTTATAAAGATGCAATTGAATTCTTCCATCTGATCTCTTAGTTCTTATTTCACAAATATTTTAACACTATTATTCATGAGTTTTTAGGCTTTATCTTTAATATATTTAACATTTGCATTTGGAATTAACTATTGGTCTACATATAATAATAAAAAAAAAGTTTGTGAAGCTGTGTATTTGAATTTGTTCTATTTGGAATGCACCGAACCTGAGTCCAAGACTCCGTTACTAGTACTCAGACTCAACCAAAGTCAGCGAAGCCAAACCCAATAAGTTTTTCTTTGGTTAAGTAATTGTACTTGCATACTTTTGTAAATTTAACGTGCACAGAACCAACGACGGACCAAGGGCATGTACAACTAATTTGATTGGAGCAACAGTCCTATTCTATTATACATACAAGTGTATATTATTAATGGACTTGAAATCAATTAACTTTTCTAAAAAAAAATAAAATTTGAAGATTTAGAAAAAGGCTGAGGCAAGAATATTTGATAAATGAAGTCACAATAAAATACCAAACAAATTTGGTGTAATATTTTTCTGATGATAAAAATATGTTTTAGAATAAGTCTTGTTGAAGAATTATGGCAGGCATTTGATTGGAGTTTCCTTGAAATCGAATCACTCCAAATAAAGAACATTAAAGTGTATGTGAAGGCGATTCAATTTGTTCTCATCTATCATGTTCATAACATACTAGACGAATCTTGTGAATCATCAACTGAGGCTAAACAGATGATCAAAGACTTTTATTCTGATTCAAAGTCTCTTCCAATAAATTGCAATTGTTTATTATTAATATATTAAATTTATTGTTTGAATACTTTACATAACAGAAGAATGAATCTTTTGCTGTGACATCTGCTACATAGTGCAATGTTATTTCCACATGTCCTGAAATCCAAATGAAATATATATCTCCCACTCAACTTGATAATTAATACACTAATTTTATAAGTTGAATAATGAGTTGACAGACCTTTTTATTATTATTATTATTATTATTATTATTGATAAAGATTAGGGTTGGGAAAAAAAACATTTTTTTCAAATCGTGTTTTTTTTTTTTTTCAAGAAAAAAAAAACGTTTTTTTCAGTTTTTTTCGTTTTTTTCATTAAATGTATTTTTAAAAATATAAAGAGGCTAATATGATATATTCACTTGGAGTATTTCATTTTCAAAATAGGTACTTGTGAAATTAAACAAAATAATTTTCCATTATGATTTATAAAATAGCAGAACTACCTTTCTCTTATATTTTATCAATTGTTTTCGTTATAATTTACAGTAGGTTGTAGCCTGCAGACTGCGGTTTGTAGGCTTCTACTTACTAATTTAACTATGTATTTGCATTTGTATCAATAAATCATATAAATTACTTTTAATATTAATATATATATATATCTATATAGAATAGATTCTGAATGACAAAACTCAAAGTGACTTAAGGGATGTTCAAATGAAATAATAAAAATATTTTAGAACATTGAAATTATACCAAGATTGTAAATGAAGAGGATGAGTGAATGACTAAATTAAGTATTGGCTTTGGATATCAACTTTTGATTCACTATCACTATTCCTCACTCCCCAGACCCCAGTCACTACTGGGTACTGACTACTGGTCAAGCTCATTATCACATGGGCTCATCAGCGTGATCAGCCACATTTAATTTTATATAACATTAATGATCTGAAAGTGATATCTCAGGCGAATGAAGTATCGTGTGAGAACGACAGTGGTGAAGGAGCAGGGCAGTAACAAGACTCTTAAAGCTTAGCTGCCTTTAGCATAATCATCTCTTTCAGTTGGTCCAAAATTTCAGAATTCATAGTTCTAGAATTATGAGACAGCAATAAAAACTAGTTTTATGCAAGATCTCACAACAAAAGGTTATATTTCATGCGCAGGCCTTTGCAACCTTTTATTTCCTTAAAAATGTACAGATCAGCACAACTTGAAAGGTGGCATTTCTAATCCCATTAAACCAAGTATATAGTCCACTGTTACTGAAAGCTGAAAACGGATAAAGAAAACATTAAAGAAGCACACAAACAAAATATTATGAGTATCAAAATTCAGAAATAAAATAAAAGAATGAAAGCCTTCTAAGTGTGAAGCTATTCGAGAGACATATAACATCTCACAAAAATCTGGAACGCAAAATAAACAATGTCTAAGATCAGTGCTTATTTATTATAAAATTCATTTAAACGATAATTGTTCAATAATGTAAATTCCACAACTTAATTGAAAAAAACGAAAAAAACATATTTTAATTGTTTTTTTCAGGCTGTAAATTATTTTTCATGAAAAAAAAACCGTTGTTTTCGGAAATAAACAGAGCTTGTTTTTTTCCTTTCCCACCCTAATTAAAAGATTAGATAAATTATTTAAATATTCATCTTGGTGATAGTTGTATGATTTAAATGTACAAAAAAACTATATTGCACATAAGTTATGATCATAAAATACAGTACGTACAAGAATGACTTCCATTCAAGAGTTAGATATCATTATAGTTCAAAAGACAACTCACTAATAAGATCCATCCTTTTATAGCATTATTATTCTGTTCTAACCAATAAGATTTGAAAACGAGGAATTTTCAGTAATGAAGATGAGTTTTTCTACTTTTAAGTTTATAAGTGCAACGTATTTGAGACAAAGCGGGTTGAGGTCTAAAAGATTTTTCACCTATCTAAATTAGAGGTGTACCGCGGAATTCCGGTCCGGCCGGAATTTGCCATTTTCGGTTCCGCCGGAACCGGAATTACATAATTTACTTCTGAGAAAAAATTGCTGGAAGAGAAAATTATTTTATATAACCCATGAGGCCCCAATCTATTTAACAAAATTATAATAGAGCTTATCATACAGTGTATTACTATACACAAGATTTTTGAATAAACTTACTCACTACCTGGAACTGTAACGATGAAAGATCTAACATTAATATCAAATTTAACTGCCAAACATAATTATATATAATATATAATATATATATATATAATATATAATCATATCATAACTATTATGACATTATTAATATAATATATTATAATAATAAATATAGGTATAATATTATATATATATATAATAATATAAATACATAGATGATATATATACAATATATATATATATATATTAAGCAAAATTTTTTAATCGTTAACTGTTAAATAAAAATAAATACAATTCTATAATACTTCCTTTTAAATATAAGATATATTATATATTTATATATATATGATAATAATATATACAATGTATAATATATACAAAAAATATATATATATAAATAATATTATATAATATTAATATAAAGAGAAAACATATATATATCAGTGGCAGCTCGTGGTCAAAATTCTTGGTAGAGCAATAATCATAATTTATATAAATAGCACCGTGGTTATAGATAATCTTCATTATCCTCCCAAAATAACAAAATAAATGTATATAATATTAATTATAATGAAATTTATATAAATATATATATATATTATATATATATAAAATAATAATAATATATAGGCACAACACCATCAGGAAAAAAAAAAATTTAAGTGAAACTGTACCACAAAACTTTTTCCAAATATCCCCAAATATTTATAAAATAAGAGCTCAATATATTAAAGCGCATAAAGTCAGTATAAATATAAATATTAATGAACTTAATATGAAAAGCTTATTATTACTAACTCCAAACTCCACGGCAGGAAAGCGTTCTCCATTCAATAACATGGAAGAATAAAAAAACTACTGGGATCTGCCAGAGAGGCACCAATTAGCTACTAGCTCTAGAAGGAGTCTGACTCAGCGAGTAGTGAGCGACTCTGGCGGAAAATGAATAGAGTCAATGATCTATTATGAAATTATGAACATATAAAAGTCGTAATATAAGAGCATCATTCAAATTATTAGCATAAAATTAAAAAAATTAGTTAATTATTATATCTAATAATATAATATAGAAAATTATTATTTAATTTTCTTAGCTAATTAATTTACATTGGGATTCTTTAAAAAATAAAAAAATGACTGGATTGAGATTGGTTGAGCAAATACGGCGAACCTGACTTGCCATATAGGAAAAGAAACTATTTTTTGACTCAGAGAAATAACCAGTTGGCACCTAAATATACAGTACTTAATATAAATAGAAAAGGGTAATCCGATGGATAGTACAATAATATAGAAGTACGAGACGGAAGTACTCTCAAGACGACCATATCGAACACGAGGATTAACAAAAAAAAAAAAGCATTAAGCCCTATAGAACTTATTCTTACTTTAAATAACAATATAATATACCACATAAGCAAACATATGAATCATACACATACGAATATAAGAACACAAATGAATAGTAATAAGAAATATCAATCTGATATAAATGAATAATAAATATGAATTATTTACGTGAGGAAAAGCATACGGGAATTCACTCCGCAAAAGTGAAATCGAAATTGTGGTTTCTGAAAAGTCAGATAATGGTCTAAAAATAGGCCGAGACTAGTATACTATGCTTAGGCTGCTTAATAAAAAAATGACAAACCATAACATTAGAAATATGGTACCTGAAGACTTATAAAGGGAAATACCGGGTATCAGTGAATAATTTGAGGAGGACCAGGAAGATATCGTACGTCTGTAATGTAAATAAAATACTTGATACCTCAAGCCACAGAGTTATACGATGTCTCTGAAGCTTTCCTCTCGTGTAAGGGTACGGTATTCAAGATGGGGGGATAAAGTCGTAATAAATTGAGTAACACGACCAAAACAAAGTAAGTTTATAGGGGTTGAATAATAGATGGAAGAATGAAAATAGCAACGTAGCAAAGTTACGATAGAAGTAAAGCACACAGGCGAAGAAACTCAAGAAAAAGAATTGTATTACTATCACTAATATGATACAATGTAAGAAGGAATATTAAGTAAACATCTGATAAATGACTTATGGCACAGACCTATAGTGGATTTTGTTCTTGAGAGTATTTAAATACTAATGGTTAAATTTATATTAAGACCATTCATGTGATAAAGGGAATAATTGCAATAAATAAGATATAAGGGTCCACACAGGAATGACTTAAATAAAGACATTCGAGTGGTAGAGCTATAAAACTGAAGAGGTAATGCCTAAAAAGTTGATCATATAGTTCATCCAAGGAATAAATAATGATATTGAAAAGAATAATCAATGGAAGATAGAAAATGAGCAGCCAGATGATTTCTGGAGAAAAGAATGAGAAGAACACACAACAACAACAGAAACAAGGGTTTCCATTAAGGAAACTATTCTACCACAAGATTAAAATGAATACAAGAAATAAGCAACTTCCAAGACCAACATAATAAGGAGGATAGAATTCACTAAAGAGATGAAAATAGATAGAAACCATATACAGCGTCACGAGATTGTAATTAGTTAATAAAGAGTGATACAAAATTAAAGGAAACGATACCATAGAAAATTGAATCAAATAAAAGTACAATAGTAATTAAATTTAACAAATCAACTTCACTCTAAGTATGGGGACAGAGCAGTATGTATGCTGTGGCGTAATGGTACGCACAAAACACAAGGGAAAATATTAATCATATGGGCTTCGGGATAACAGTAATTACACGGTGTGCTGTGAGTCCAGATGTAGACGATTCATCGACTCGATCCACAAGAGACCTATGAAACCTGAGATTCTAGCTTGAACCCAAAGAAATGAATGTGCCCAAGAAGGTGGATTGCCACCAAGGAGAGATGTGGTAGGAACTTCAAGTCAAAGTGAAACCAAGGATAAATGTGCCCAAGGATGGAACCTAAAAATGGAAATTTAAACTGTAGTAATTTTAACTTAAAGATTGTTCCACATTCCTCTACTTAGAAACTATACTTAACCACTAGTGCAGGGATTTGATGTTATATGAAATTGTTATGTACAAGACAGCAGACATGAAAAGTACCGAAGATAACGTTAATCGGTGAATATCTATAAAGAGGATTGGATTAATATGAAGTGAAAGCAATGCCTTAACTTCAGAAAGGGACAGGTCGTAGTGCCATGTATACTTAAGATAAGACAGCAAAAAGCAGAAAAGACACATTATGACTAAAAATATTAGAACATGACCTTATGAATCCGAAGATTAGAATTATAAGCAAACAAAAAAGCTAAATACACTAAGGATCTATTTTTGTCAATAAAAGAGAACTGTCTCATGAATTAGACCTGAAATAAACATCAGTCATATAATTAATTTGATAATGAGGGTGGATAATTATTAATAATATGTTCTAAATTTACGAGCAGAAGTGGACTTGCAAATTAAGTCAGAGGTGGAATTACGTCTTAAAGAAAAGAGTAATTGTACTAAATGGATAACAGGAACGCAATGATAGACACCTCTACATTCCTCCCCGCTAAGATTAAGCTCCCCCCATTTTTAAAGTTAAAAACGATCAACGAGAGGATGAGTGAGAGAACTGAAAATAAGATGTGAATAAATTTATAAGAAATCATGTTTGTAAGATTTACGACCGCGACAGTGAGACAACTTATGTTTAATTATATCCGGTTCATTCAGAACACCATAACAAAAAATATCTGCAATCATGCACGGCACGCACGGTACACGACAAGCAATGAATCATTTGCAACTCAAAAAAAAAACAAACAAAGAGAGGAATAAGCGCATTGCAGGAAAGCGAGGTTCGGCTCTGAAAAATCAATACGGAGATTAATACACGAAATATTAAGTAATATAAATAAAGAAGATACAGATGACATGTAAACGTAGAATTATAAGAATAAAAATGCATAATGTTAGCAAGATAAGGTAATTGATAAGACCTACTTACTTATTCAGTAGCAATAGGAATAAACAGAAACTGAATTAATGTCATTTATGTAATGTTTATTAGGTTATGTAATGGCAGTATGCAGCAGACCTATATTTACAAAATAAGTATAAAAATAAAATATACCATTGGGTTAATCTATCACTTAAACTGAGAGGTATAAGATAAATTATAACTTTCCATAAGTGGGAAGTAATCTGCAAAATATAAGGTCGGATAATGTTAATTTTATTTCGCTTCTTACCCAAGAGAAAAAGTGAATTTTTAGAACAGAAGACGTATAAAATAAGCATGGAGATAGGAGCTAGAATTTTATTGATAAGAAATCTTATCAAAATTGTTAATATTTAAGAGATTAGGGAGAATTTATACAAATCGATAACACTTTCAACGATGATGTAAGTTGATAATAACATTTATCTGAAATTATATATTTAAGTTTTTGCATATAATCTTATAAAGTGTATAGTATTTCATCTGAGAAATACCAAAAGATACATAATTCATGCTTAAAATTAGCTAGAGATAGGCCTATAAAAGAGTAAAAGTTTAATATCCTGTCGCCATACACAATAATCAGTGACAAGGGTTTATTTAGTCAGAACCATGAATAAGAGGTGCTTTGAAATTACATGAACACTGTAAATGAATCAATACGGTAGGTGATGTGTATACTATAACATCATAAACAGCACACAAGAAATTATTACTTCCGGATTGTCCATATGACGAACCTACAAAATATGACTAAGCCCACTCTCAGTAACATGATCACTAATTGTATTTGTATAGTTTCTATTGTGAGGATGTTTTTCCGATTCAAGAGCCAAAAATGATCACGGAAGTTCGAAAATGTCGATTTGAGTGATTGATTATAGAAATCGAAAAACAATGGTACAATGAGAATCACCTCCTGGAAATATCGATTAGAAATAATCATCAGAGTTGAAGTCAACTACAAGGTGAATACCAGTCTGTACTTTCATTTACAGAGCGGAACGAGAAGAGACACCGAAGTTATTTGGAGAAGAGGCAACAGGGGGGGTCACCAAAGGTTCATTATAGGAAACCTTGGCATCAATATTATTGAACATACAGAGTTTTGAATCATAGAGGAAAACATGGAGCGATGTTGTCACAGGTAGGATAACAAGTAATCTAAAAGTCAACACGTCAGTGTTTTGGTATGTAGTTGTCCATGTCAGTGATCAGTAGCAATGTGCAGTGATTCGTTCATCACGGGCGGCTAAAACAGGTGATTGAATTTCTCACGGGATATCAAACAAAGTAATTCCTCAGATTATGATTTCAGTGTAGGAAATTAAGGGTTGCCGATCGACTTTGTCAATCCTTGACATTGTCCTTCGTGAGGTGGTTTCCCACGAGAGACAAGAATCGTTCAAACGTTGAGGCAGTGGTGTGTCATCAAGTTGTGATGTCTGAAGTCTGGGAGTTTCGTGATTTATGTTAGTAGGGGAACGAATGTTTACTGACTTTATAGTCTTTACAGACCCCGTTAAGGAATCACAAGGGGAACTTTCCTTTACCGGAGATCTATTTTGTGTTGTCTTTTGTCTGGGAGGCGTTCGTTGGGGACATTTAATACCCGAATGAGGGCCTTTACAAAAGGGACAATGTTTTATTTTAGGAGTGGAAGGTGAAGAAAGAGGAGTCCTACGGACTTGACACGTGGCCTTCACATGCCCTTCCTTTTTGCAGTAACTGCAAATACCGAGGTACTTATAACAATCTTGTATTAAGTGGCCTTGAATACCGCAGTAATCACACCACACAAGATTTAAGTGTGTAGGTGAAGTATTTTTATGAGGGTCTATGCTACGAGAAGAGGTCCTTGAATTTACAGAGGACGAAGGGCTAAAATGGTTGTCTCGATAATAACGAGAACCAGCGGTGTTCTTAGGACTATAGGGTGTATAATTACGATTGGAAGGATGGACAACTCGAGATTTAAATATGTTACGGGAATCTTCTTTTTGTTGAAGATTGTATAACATATTTTGGGTGTTCTGTAACAGTTTGGTTAAGAGAGCAATGTTTTCTCTTAACATGTCTAACTGTATGGTTAAGTCATCCGAGGAGTCAAGTCTATCAAACTGTCTCTGTGTCTGAGGTCGAGAATAAGGTGACGGTCTATGTTGAGACCAATTAGGGGAATACTCACGAGGGTAAGTACGAGAATCGTTACGAAGATAACTATGGGAATAATCACGAGGATAATTATGGGAATAGTGACGAGGATAGTCAGAGTAACCGTAAGCTCGATTAGAGATAGGCGAATACGAATATGCATTTTCATTTGGGTATTTGTTACCACGTGATCCATAACTTTTAGAATAAAAAGTTTGAGAGTTACGCAATGGGAATTCTTTTAAGAGATTATCTTGATAATAATCTTGATCGAACCTATCTGACGTATAATTATTCGAATACATGTTCGTATTGCGAATAGATTGAGAAGGTAACGGAGCAAAACCAGGAGGAACTGAACCGTAAGTATAAGAATTATTTATGTGGTCATTCGACATAATGAAAGACAAAGAAACCAAAACCGAGATGAATAAGTTGTGAACAGAGTCACAAGTTATGAATTTAACGCAACCCGACACAAGAACAAAGTCCCTGTTCGGGCGCCAATTCAATTTTAAGTATGTTACGGTGAGTGAAGCAACGGTTCACTCACGCGTTCGAAATTTGGTTTCTGAAATTGTCAATAATTCTTAAAATACCGAACTAGTTATATATGCTTAGTTGCTATAATAAAAAAATGACAAACCAAACAAAATATTGTACCTTAGAGATTTATAAGGAAATCCGGGTACCAGGAAGTTTCAGGGAGGTGGCCGGATATCTTCGTCTGAAATAAAAGCTTTTGATACCTCGGCCCAGAGTTACATGTCTCTTGAACTTTCCTCTTGTGTAGGGGTCGCGCTTCAAAGATGTGGGGAACGTAAGAATGTAGTAACACACCAAGACAGCAAGTTTATAAGGAGGGTTGAATAATAGAGGGAAAAATAGCACACAATTACGTTGTAACACCAGGCGAATGAAACTCAAGAAAAAGAATTGTTTTATTCACTTATTATGTACAATGTAGAGTATAAACAGGATTTACATTTATGTACAAGTAATTCAGCAATGACGATGAGGAGATAATACATGAATGTCTGAATTAAGACCATTCATGTGATAAAGGGGATAATTGAAATGAATATGATATAAGGTTCACAAAGGAATGACTAAATAAAGACCATTCAGTGGTAGACTTAAAACTAAGAGGAATGCCTAAAAAGTTGACATAATTAGTCATCCAAGGAATAAATAATGAAATGAAAAGAAGTATGTACTTTCGTTACAAATAAGTAGATACTTATTGAAAAAGAAAGAACAACAACAACAACAGAACAAGGTTTAAGATTGTCCAAATTTAAAAGATGACTACAGCGTTCACGAGATGCAATAGTATTATAAATGATTACAATTAAAGGATAGGATACCATGAAATTGTCTATAACAATGATTTAACAACTTATCTTAATTATGGGGAACTGATACCAGTGTTGGGAAATCACAAACTCAGGGGCAATAGAATGTTCAATTATATCTAAGCTTCAGTATTTATATGAATACGATTAAGACCATTTCTGACTGAGTACAAATGGATATTACTGAGCCCAAGATTTAAATGTGTCCAAGAATGGAATGTGTTGAACTCCAATGTGCCCAAGGATGGAATGTACCCAAAGATGGAATGTGTCAAGGCATGGAAACGGTGTTTGAAACTTCAATTCAATCAAACCAAGGATAAAATGTGCCCAAGGATGGAACCTAAAAATGGAAATTAAACTGTAGTGATTTTAACTCAAGATTATTTCCATTCTCTACTTAGAACTTTTACTTACCCCTAGTGGGGATTTGATGTTTATGAAGTTGTTTCTTGTAAAGACAGACAATGAAGAAGTATCCGAAGACGAACTGTAATATGAATATTTAGGGGATTGGATTTATGAATTAAGCATGCCTTATTTCATATGCTCATGTAATTAAGTAAGAAGCAAGCAAAAAGCACTTATGACTAAAAAATAGTTAGAACTGACCTTATAAATCCGAAGATTATGATTATAAGTTTATTTAAGATTAAGATTAACTAAGATTGTTTTTGTAAATAAAGAGAACTTGTCTCATGATATAACTGAAAAACATCAAGGTCATATAATAATTTGTATAATGAGGGTGGAAAGTTATTTTAAGATTAAACATTAAATTAAGAGTCAGAGTTGGAACTTGCAAATTAAGTCAGAGTTGGAATTCGTTTAAAGAAAAGAGTTAATTTGTTACTGTGTAACAGGAGCAAATGTAGACACCTCTACATATATATATATCTATATATATATATTTATATATATATATATATAATATATGATATATATATATATAAAGAATATATATATATATATATATATATATATAATATAATATATATATATATATATATATATATATATATATATTATAAATATATTAAATATAATATATAAATATAAATAATATATATATATGATATATATATGAGAGGGAAGTAACGCTCCTGAAGCGATGAGATTACCCACCATTGGGGATATATGGAGTGTTAGAGTACATCCCATGGCACTCCAGTGACCAATGGTTCTTCCCTTTTGTGCTCATATCCACATTCTTCTTACATTGGAGTAAGCTCTCCCTTATCACACACCATAAAATACAATTACAGACAACACTTAGCTCTTAAAAAGAAAATAAAAAATGGTATAAAATGGCAGCCACGCGATTAGTCTCGGAGAAGCCTATAAGGGTGGCTTCCAAAAATAACCCCTTTTCCTCCCTACCCTCATCAGCATTAAATGTCCATTGACGGCTTCCGGTGATGGAGTTGGTGCCGTCACGGAATTGCCGGCCTGTTTTGATGTACGGTCTCTTTTCTTCATAAATTTCTGCAACCTTCTCGGTTTTAAATTCTAATTTTCATTTTTTTGAACATCACTCTCCTCCTCTAACCTCATCTCTTATGCTAACCGAAACTTAAGCGTTATTTGAGCGTTCTTGAATTCAAGTCAATCTGTTGACTCCTACTATTTCTTCCCTCAATTTCAGCCAAAGGCAGTTGTGCCAATGTGTGCAATGATGTTTGTTCCCGTGTCTTTGATTTGGAGTTTTCCGAATATTCTACCTTATGGCTCAAGCTAATCTGTCATAATAAATTAGAACACATTCTCTCTCTTCTTCACATTTCTTTGAAATCATCATTCTTGGTGATTTCAACGTTCACCACGGTCAATTGCTTTCCTTTAATTCTCAAGATAAAGTTGATGAACTTGCTACGACTTTTCTATCCATGATTACCTCGAGCAGTTGGGGCAGCTCCCTACTCGTATCTCTAATCGTCTTTGAGATGAACCCAACATTCTAGACCTTTTTCTAATCTCTAATTCTTATCCTTATTCTGTTAAATTCTTTCCTCCTCTAGGTTCCTCCGATGAGTCTCATATCTGTTTTCTGTTCTATCTCTTCAGGTCTTCCGCAGGAAAGACCCTCGCCTACGGCGAGAAAATGTTTTTTGGCACTTGGGTGCTGCTAACAGTAGGGACTTACAGTCGTACTTCTCTGATTTCCCATGGAAATTGTCTCTGGCATGGAGGCGTGCACCCCATGATCTTTACCTTCAACTAAACCTAGATAACCTTGGTTTAACTCTGCTTGTTCTCGTTCTATTAGCGGCAGGGACGCTGCCTTTTGGAAATACTGTCATCTTCAAATTTCAGAAACCCTTCCAACTTATATTTCATCCCAAAATCGTGCAAAATCTATTCTCCATGACACTAAAAAATTCTTTTCTCAGTAGAAAATGCAGTAATCTTACTGGCTCCTCTTCCTCAAGTCATTTCTGACATTTTTCAAAAAAATGTTAACTCTTAACTTTGCGTCTTCCCCTTGCCCTTTTTTAGTATTTTCCGTCTGCATAACTGCCGTTTAACCTTCCACTAAAGCTGAACTCTTTGCTCAAACCTTTCCTTCTAATTCCACCTTAGACGATTCCAGTGCTATTCCTTCTTCTCCACCTCCCTCCAACATATTTATGCTAATATTGTAATTTCTTCAAAAGGTGTTATTTCTGCTTTTCAGAGCTTAACACTAAGAAGACGTACAGTTCTGATGGTATCCCTCCAGTGGTTCTTAAAACTTGTGCTTTCAAGCTTGCACTCTGCTTTGTTAAATTATTCCGTCTCTGTCTTTCTACTTTGGCCTTTTTTTTCTTACTGGAAAGGTGCTCCTGTACGAAAAAGGGAACCAATCTCAACCCTCCAACTATAGCCAAATCTCTCTAACTTCTGTTCTTTCTATAGTTTCGAATCTATCCTAGCAGGAAGATTTGAAAACATCTCAATTCTTCTAATCTTTTCTCTGCTCGCCAATGCGGCTTTCGTAAGAAGCGCTCTTCTTTCAAGTCTTTCTGTTTCTGGGTCCTCTTTCCTTCAGTATTTTATTGAATTCCAACGTTCATCCTTTATATCTATAATAGTGGTCTGTTTACTTCATGGTTCTGTTTGATTCCCAACTCCTACTTTTCTAAAACGACCCTCCTATTGCTTCATTCACATAACCACCTATGCCGGGACGGATTTCACCCTACATTACACTTCTCATTTTGATAGACGTCCTTTTCAGCAACAATTAGCTCAGGCTAGGAAGGCACCCTTGGATCAACTAGCATCTGATCTTTCTCTAATTTCTTTGGGGCATTGAGAACAAGGTTGTTTTCAATTACTCAAAACCTCAGATCTTCCACCTTTCCACTCCACATAATCTTTTACACAGCTATAACATAAAAGTTTTTATTGCACAACCGCAACCGCGGTTGTTCAAAAATTTAAGAACCGCAAAAAATCCGTAACCGAGGATGTACGAATATTTTAGGAACACGCAAAAAAACCGCAACCGCGGTTATGCAAAAAAATTCACTTCGCTCGTTCACTAATATATATATATATATCATATATAATATATATAAGATATATATAATACTTCTCTTATAGCTTTCATAAGTCCATTTTTTTTAATTATATATATATATATATATATATATATATATATATATATATATATATATATATATATATATATAATATATATGTATGTTATATATATATATATATATATATATATATATATATATATATATTATATAATATATATATATATATATATAATATATATATATATATATATATATATATAAGTATATATAATATAGTAGTAATAATCAAGTTACGAACCAAGTTATCTAACCGCAAACCGCAAAACTTGATAAGAAGGTGAAGAATAGAGAAGACTTCAAAGGATTGCCCGCCCGACGTGAGAAAAGGCATGTTTCCTATAGGCTATAGGCTAATCCTATAGGGATATAGGCTATAGGTTTATAGGATTATAGGCTAATAGGTTATTATGATATAGGCTATATATTCTAGCTTCTAGCACGTGCCGACCTATATTGTAGAATACACCGGTCTTAGTGTCTATTCCTAGGTTATTGGGTACGGGGAAACGATTGGTGTACATTAGAAGGTGCTAGGATGCTTCCTTCTATGAGTTATTACCCTACCCCCCTTTTCTAGCCTTTTCTAGCATGACATGTCCTACGTCATCGAATACACCCGGTATTAGTGCCTACCCCTAGGTTATAGGGTACGGGGAGTCGATTGGTGTGTATTAGAAGGTGCTAGGATGCTTCCTTCTATGAGTTAGTACCCCCACCCCCCTTTCTAGCCTTTTCTAACACAGCTATGCTAACATTTTTATTTCTGGAGCTATGAAGCCGAGCTCGGTGTTGTCTAGTATGTTTTGAGGTATATTATAGAAGTTGCTAGGATGCTTCCTTCTATGAGTTAGTACCCTACCCCCCTTTTTTAGCTTTTTCTAGCATGACATATCCTACGTCATAGAATACACCCGGTATTAGTGTCTACTCCTAGGTTATAAGGTATGAGGATTCGATTGGTGCATATTAGAATGTGCTAGGTTGGTTCCTTCTACGAGTTATTACCCCACCCCCCTTTCTAACCCTTCTAGTACGATATATCGTATGTGACAGAACATATCCGATATTAGCATCGATTAGTACATAATCGACACTGCTGAATCGATTCCTGTGGTTACGACGGAATCGATTCACTCCTAACAAGAGTTAGTATTAGATATTACCCTACCCCCTTGATGGCGTATTGCAATCCAACATTGCAATGTTGCATGCAATGTTGCAAACAAAATTTGCAACATTTTGCAACATTTTGCAACATTTTGCAACATCGTTATTTTGGCGTATTAAGACGTTTTAAGGGTCAAATTATATGTTTTCGGGTGCGTAGAAGCGTTTTCCGGGGTCAACGACGCGATTGGATCAAAACCCGAGGCTCTGGCGCACCGCACCGCCCCGCACCGCGTCACATCATCTTTTTCGCTTTTGCCGTCTCGATTTTCTATATCTCAGCTACCTTTTTTTTCTGACTATCACATTTCGAACCTATGTTAGAATCCGCAGCCAAACTATGGTCTTCCATGGGTTAAATATATATATATATATATATATATATATATATATATATATATATATATATATATATATATATATATATATATATATATATATATATAGAGAGAGAGAGAGAGAGAGAGAGATTAAGTCGAGCACATGTAGGTATCTAACGCAATACCTGTTATAGGGAACTGTCCTAACATGAGGTCATGTAGGTATCTGCCCTAATTTGAGCTCCTGTATGTAACTATCCTAACCTCACACCTACACCTACACCTACACGCCCACACACACACACACACACACACACACACACACACACACACACACACACACACACACTACACTCGATATTTTGATGCCCCATCAACTTTGATACCTCAGCTTTGATGCCTCAACTTTGATGACCCTCAACTTTGATACCTCAGCTTTGATGCCTCAACTTTGATACCTCAACTTTGATACCTCAGCTTTGATGCCTCAACTTTGATACCTCAACTTTGATACCTCAGCTTTGATGCCTTAACTTTGATACCTCAGCGTTGATACCTCAGCTTTTGATGCCTCAACTTTGATACCTCAACTTTGATACCTCAACTTGATACCTCAGCTTGATGTCTCAACTTTGGTTACCTCAGCTTTGATTGACCTCATCTTTTGATGTCTTCAGCTTTTTGAGACTCATCTTTGTACTGGAAAAAAGAAAGGAGAGAGAGTAGGAGTAAGAAGAAGAAGAAGAAGAAGAAGAAGAAGAAGAAGAAGAAGAAGAAGAAGAAGAAGAAGAAGAAGAAGAAGAAGAAGAAGAAGAAGAAGAAGAAGAAGAAGAAGAAGAAGAAGAAGAAGGAAGAAGAGCAAGAAGAAGAAGAAGAAAGAAAAGAAGAAGAAGAAGAAGAAGAAAGAAGAGAACAGAAGAAGAAGAGTGGAAGAACAAAGAAGAAGAAAGAAGAAGAAGAAGAAGAAGAAGAAGAAGAAGAAGAAGAAGAAGAAAGAAAGAAGAAGAGTATATTTAGTTAGAGGTCATATACACATAGTCTTACATTTTTTTTTTTATTATTTCAATCAGGTCTTTTATTTATAGAAAAGCTGTTTCATTACCAAAGTTAAAGTTAAAGTTAAAGTTATAGATAAAAAGTTAAAGTTAAAGTTAAATTTTCATATTGAAGGATAAGATTTACATTTTTCATGTATTAAATACAAATGGTTTTTGAAAAACATTTTTGTTTTTTGAAAAAAACATTTTTGTTTTTTGAAAAAACATTTTTGTTTTTTTTGAAAAACATTTTCTTTTGATGAAAAACATTTTTGTTTTTTGAAAAAACATTTTTGTTTTTTTGAAAAACATTTTCTTTTGATGAAAAACATTTTTTGTTTTTTCGAAAATCATTTTCTTTTGATGAAAAACATTTTTATTTTTGAAAAACATTTTTTAAAAAACATTGTTTCTAGAAAAAAAAGTTGTCAAATTTCCACGAAAAACATGATTTTAGTAAAGCATTAAAGCATTAAAGCAGTAAAACACTACAGCAAACAGGCCACCAAGGGGCTCCCCACACCTTCACCCCCCTCGTGTTTTACTGTTTTACTGCTTTACCTACTTAATTATTAATAAAAAATATATATATCCATTTTTTTTTTACAAACTTAAACATTTCATCATATACACAATGTTTTTTTTCTCTCTCCTACATAAACACAGCATAATAATAATAATTTTTTGCATAAACATAAAATAAAAATAAGTTCTTATGTATGAACTTAGCATAGTAAGAGGGTGAGGTAAAACAAGATTTTTTTTTAAAAATAATTTTACTGAAAAAGTGCATTATTTAAATATAAAGAATATATATATATATATATATATATATATATATATACAAGATATACAATGTTGTTTATACATAGATATATATATATATATATATATATATATATATATATATATTATAATATATATATATTTATATTAACGAAATATACATGTTGTTACATAAAGGTTATTTTTAAAAACATATACAAAACACACACAAGTTTTTTATATATATAATATATATTATATATATAATAATATATATATATAATATATATAATATATATATATATTATTTAAATATATATAATATATATATATATATATATTAACGAGATATACAATGTTGTTTACATAAAGGTATTTTTAAAATATTACAGAACATACACAAGTTTTTTTTATATATATATATATATATATATATATATAATATATATATATATTATTAATATAATATATATATTTTTATATATATATATATATATATATATATATATATATATATATACTATATTATATATATATATAATATATTTTTATATATATATAATACATTTGAGCAGAACACATGGGATGAAGTTGAAACTGTGCATTCTCTATATAAGTCTCCAAAGCTCCTATTCCTTTTGAAATAACATAGGAATAAATATCTCGAGATGCACCAACCCATTCTTCAGCATATTCAGGCTCTATAGATTGCATTTTCTCATGCCAAAGAGAAGTAAAGGTATCAACATTAGTTGTCGTCAGCAAGCTGCTATACATTCTATTATAAGGTTTTCCCCATACTTCAGTGTAAATTTTATAAAACAAACCATAGGCTAGATGTATTAATTCGTCAAGTATGTCGACATTGTCAAGATGCATTAATATTTCTTCTTTTATTTTTAACAAGGTTGTAATATTCTCATGCGAATGTAAACAGAACCCTATTCTTGTACGTATGAATGTGTTAGCTGAGTAAGGTTTCCAGTAATTACGTACATCAATACTTTTAACACTATCGTAATATGAGAAAACAACATCTATTCTATTAATACCCCTCTCGCCTTCGTTTCTAATGGATATTTCACTATGACTCGATGTATCAGATATCACATACTCAGCCTTTACCCATTCTTCCACGGTGTCAATAATACGGAGGAATTCTTCAACAGAAATGAACAAAGGTGTATCATATACACCTATCGTAGGAATACAGGCTATGTAACGATCACCATTAGGTTTACGAATAAATAAAAAAGATACAGCTTCGGGAATAACAAAGGTCCTCGTAAATATGTCGTTAACAAGTTTGGGAGTGTGAAGAGAAGCCATGATGTTAGCTCAGTTGGAAATATCGTACTGAAGAAACTTTGTATATAAAACAGTCTCAAATCTATAGATAATATATTTTCAACCAATCATAAGAAAGTAAACAAGATTACAACATAACCGCATTATCAACTCAGAAAGTCCATATAATCACGCCTTACATCGACAGCGATAAACATGTTTACAGAAGGATTAGGCCTATACAAACTAAACTGATAATATATGTATACAAAGGAGGTCTATATTCATAAATTAACAATGTAGAAAAATGATCTTTGACAAAACAAAACAAAACACGATATTAAAACTGAAACAAACAAATAATAATAATAATAATAATAATAATAATAATAATAATAATAATAATAATAATAATAATAATAATAATAATAATAATAATAATAATAATAATAATAATAATAATATAATAATAATAATAACCCCGTGAATATATATATATATATATATATATATATATATATATATATATATATATATATATATATATTTTTATATATATATATGTATATATATATAACATATAATATATTTATATATATATATATATATATATATAATATATTTTGAATGTTCCTTACATGTAATGCTGGGCTTACGAGAACATCATTAAGATTTAATCGGTCCAAGTCCTTACACAAATGCCAGTTATCTTCGTTATTAGATATAATATACTTTTTCAATTCCTCAACTCCATCCCAGAGTACATACGATGCAAGTTCTCTCCCTGACACTACCATATGTTTTGGGTCAGGATCATTCACGTAAAGGGATTCTTCAAGCTGACGAATAAAGGTATGAACATCTATCGAAGCTAAGAACTGATTAATTATATTTTCCGAATCTTTAGGTAACAGTTTTTTAAATGTATAATATGCCTCGTATAATATATAATGAGCTGCAGTAACATAATCGG